>JAVSBS010012825.1:17600-45825 GCA_033124195.1 Coracias cyanogaster | reverse complement strand
ATTGACTTATGTAAAGTAATGCTGGCATGGAAACGATGGATGCAGCCTGCTTCAACTAACAATAAATGCCATTTAAGCAACAATAAACTGAAAATGTTTGGGGATGGTTTTCTACAAAATGTTACAGACAATGAAGGAGTCAGGTGCATTTGCAGAAACGTTATCCAGAGTAAGGTCAGTTTAGCCATTAGATCAATATGCTTCTTGTTTCCTTTAGTGTGTTTTTTATATTTGAAATGTTAAGAGATTCCGCAGCACTGACCATCAGCTGGTCAAGTTTCTGTAAAAGATTCTTTATTTATTTGTACAATATTTATTATGATCCAATTAAATTTACAGACCAGTGCTGCAAAACCTTCATCATGCAAGTCAATTCACTAAAATGAGTGGAAAAATTAGATCTGTAATACCAGATTTTAAAGCATCTGTCCAGTATGCCTAGCTAATAAATTTTAAAAAAAATATTATTTACAATAGCAAGTTACATCTCAAAAATACCTAGTGGAAACCCCCAAAGTGTCTTGTACCCCTGAAAATCAATAGTATTTTACTGTCCCTTTTGATGAACTATTTTGGCCTGAGCACATCAGTGGAGGCAAGGACAGGACCTCCTAAGGGCACAGGAACAAACCCTTGCATAATGAAATATTACAAAGTTAGTAAACTCTGTACCGTTTTCAGGACTTTAGATTTTAATGCTGAAGCTCTTCTCACACGTGTCAAGATCTCAGGTAATTTCTATGAAGAAAATGCTGCAGAAGTTGGGAGACGGTGTTAGAGGGGAGTGAAGGGATTTCAAACCCAAACCTTAGACCTCTGAGTGATCTTCCAAAGCTTTTGAGGTCTTTGATTTCTTATATGTTTTATGTAGACTTGTAGGAGACATGCTTTGCTTTAGCACTATTGTAGTCCCTGATCCTAAATAACTTTTTACTGAGGACTGCATACTTATTTTCTCTCTCAGATGCAGGAACGAAACTCCATCATTGGTGACAACTATCGGTGGCCCCACATTATCCCCTACGTCCTTGATGATAGCCTGGGTATAGTATTTGCCCCTGACAATGTCTGTGTGTCCTGTTGATTGAAATTTTAAATACAGGCTGATAAATTTACTGTATCATCCTTTCCTCAGCAAAGTCTAGGGGAGGCCTTTCCCACCTCAGGGAATAGATTTGGATCTAAACTGGGTTGAAATGCAAGTTGGTTAGAGGAGATAACTCAGATACAGTGTTGGTAGTTCAAGTCCAGGAGAGATTCTGTGAGATACCTATTGCCTGCACTAGATAAAATCCGATGTCTTTGTCCCCTATTTATTTAATACTTGCTCACATAAATCTCAGCAAAGTAACTGAAAGTATTTACAAAATTAAGAAACATGCACTACCGTATTTTGTATACTTGTTGTATTTTATACACGAGTACCAAAGAAAAATTACATGGAAACAAACCGAGAGGAAGATACAATGTCACAACAGCCTAATTTATGGTTTTTAGGTCCCCACTCAGGTCTTAATCCAAAAAAAAAACCTGCTTATTTTGATCAAAGATTGCTGGAGCAAGACCCACCCTTAGGACTTGCTCTATATAGATAATATTACAAACCCATTGGCTCAGTATTGACTGTTTTCTGTGCAGAAATGAATGCGAAGGGACTCATCCTCAAGGCATTTGAACAGTATCGACTGAAAACCTGTATTGACTTCAAACCTTGGGAAGGGGAGGAGAATTACATATCTGTGTTCAAAGGAAGCGGGTAAGAGGAGTAATGTAAAATAACTTTCATCCTGTTTGGCTTCAGGCTATTTTCATGGCCAGTATTACTCTGAAACTCGTATCTGATTATAATTTTTTATTTTTATTGTGTCCATTTTTCCTTTTTTTTTTTTTTAAACTGGAATTTGTAGTAGTTTCCAAAGCAGGTGTTACCTTGGTAGTAATGAATGGTTTCTTGCTGATACTTATTTTTAAATATAAGAGGAAATTACGTCCTTTAAGAGGTGATTTTTCTGGGTATGGTAAAAGATAGCAGAAACAAGCCAATTATTTTCTTGACTGATCTTTGGATAGATGGAGTATCACTTTTAAATGGTCATTCTTAGTATATCTTAGTTGTTAGGAAAAAACACCCAAAATCCCAGCAGAAACATGATAGTCCTAACTGTGGGGACAATTAATTTGTTCGACTCTAACAAATGGAATTGCATTTGAACAATGTCACACCACCATTCAGATATAATAGCAGTATTTTTAAATGCTGCATAGCACTGAGATATTTTACAGAGATTTCCCTTTATTTACCTCTTTTGATGAATAGCTGTGCTATTCCATCTTAAATTTTGCAAAGTAAGGCTTCAGTAAAGAATTCAAAATTGCCTCAGCTGCTTCCCTTTTTAAGACAGTCTCTGTCAAAACGGTGCAGCAAGAACAGATATATTCTCCACTCTGTGCTGAACCATTTCGCTTTTAGAAAAGGAGATCAGGGAAAGCTTGATAGTGTGGTGAGGAAATTTACTTTCAGAAAATAATTTCCTGATATGAGAATGCATTCATAAATGGGAAAAGATTTTCTGATAATAAAAATGTTTCCCTTTCCCTTTGGCTCATTCTGAGATATTTGTAGCAGATAATTGTTTCGAAATCTCTTTGGTCTCTGGCTCTTTGTATTTGCTACTCTTCACACTGTGCACGTGACATTGAAACTCAAACCTAAAAGATGTATAAATGGAGACCTGGGGAGCATTTTCGCGTGCTAGTGACTCTTTGGCTTTTTGAGCCAAATGGAAAACTCGTGTAGCTAAATTTTTTAGTTGTTCATCACATAAAGTATGCATTGAATTTGCTAATAATTGTACCTGAAAAAGAACTATGATATTTAGCCTATGGCAAGTAAGAGGCCTCTACGCAATGTTTCATTTATACGTCTATTAAAAATAGATGAGTCGTAGCGACAAAAACGATAAGTGACTCCAGCTGAAATAACGTATCCTGCCCTCACTGCCTGGTGTGTTGCTTGCCCTGAACTGTTGTTACCATCTCAGCTGACACATCTGTAAAACAATTAACACTCAGCAGTACTTTTAAAAAGATTGGAGCTAAACGGCACAGCCTCCTGAGAGCCACTGTCAAGTCTCAGTGAGCTAGCTTCGAGCTGTGCAAAGAAGCTACCGGGACTCACCCTGCGTTAACTGCCTTTCGTGTCACTCCATTCTTCACTTGTGATATAACAGGACAAGGTGAAAGGTGGGTAAAAAAAAAAAAAAAAATCCCTCTTCCTTTTTATTTATTTATCTTTTTTTAAAATCATCTAGGACTCTTCCAACTGCAGATTAATGACCTCAGTCCAGAGGGTACAGTGCAGGCAGGAGCACAAAGTTCCTGGCAACACCAGCCAGATTCATAAAGTTTTTTTACACCAAGAAAAAGTTGATAAATATCTTTGCCTTTCTTACCTTGGCATCTATAAACCAGACAAAGGAAGGTGGGGGAACTTTGTGCCCAAGGATTTGTAGTAGGCGATAAAGTCCTTGTCTGGATTATCCTTTTGAAGTCAAGTGAAGTCAGCCACCAAAGAAGCCACCTGCCATTTTGTTGCATGGACTGCCGTGTGTAAAAATACATTTGTAATCTCTTGTGTACGTACACGGTGTCATCAGCCCCCGTGCAAAGAGCCTTCCCCCTGTCCACATTCTTTATCTACCATTTTCCAAGCCTTGGCTGCTGCCTGTATTATGTTAGCAGGTATGTATTTATAGTGCTGGGTAGAGGTACGTGTGAGGTTTTCTAAGAGTGCAGACTTTCACCTCACACTCTGTTCACGTCTGTCCATCTGCAGCAGAGGTTAGACTGTGGATTTATTTCAAGAACTTTTTTTGACTCCAGCCTGTGTGCTGAGCAAAATACCTGAGGACTGCTTGTGAACTGCAGAAGTGCAGGAGCATCAGGTGTGACAAGTGCCTGCAAAGCTCACAGGACAGTCTGGGAACCTGCAATGATGTGTCATTTCTCCCTACCCTTCTCATGCAGAGTAGGACTCGTTCAGCAGGAAAACTAGCATGGTGCGGTAGAGTCAAATTGTTAGCAGACCAGGGAGCCATCTCTAGTATTTCCACATGGAAAATAAGGTTTTCATGGACCTGTTCTGGGAGATCACTTCAGCTCTTTGCTGCTGTGGCACAGGGCAAAGGGAACTTATGCAGATGTGGATTGATAGAGATCCTTGGCTAGCTTGGTGCTGGTGAGTCAAAGTGTCTGTGTGCTGATACTGGTGATCTGTGATACTATGGGAAGTAATTTACTAGCAGGACGTTAGTGTAAAAATGTGTCTGAAATAAGTGGCGTCATCGCTACTGATGGCATGTATCTACTTATAGCCCATCTTCCAAGAAGAAGGCTGGTGGGATTAGTCAGTGCTGGTACCTCCCTGTTCCTCTAGCCTCTGGTGGAGCAACTACAAATGCAGAAAATGTTGAAACAGAGGATATACAGCTCTGGGAAGCTGGGATTTCCTGCTATGTTCTCCCCTCCTGAAGACACCGCTAACATGGGGTTCCAGGTGCCTGTTGCTCTGAAGTGCTCCGTCCCACTCTCCTAGGATTATTCTCAGTGCTGGGTGACACAAACCATGTATTTGCTCCCTCTGCAGCTGTAGAATGATAGTGTTTGGCATGTGGCAGTCCAAAGGCAAGGGAAAGCTGCATCCCCTGGTGTTTGGCTGCTAATTTTGCCAAGTGTTCTGGATGTGCTTGTAGCCTGCTGTGCCCTGTGCAGCAGCAGTAAAAGAGGCAACTGCTTTGGTGTGAGGTGGACCCAGAACTGTGGTGGACTTCTTAGACTTCTTCACAACACAGGAAGAAGCTGTGTAATCAATATGAGGCCTTGTTCAAGGGAAGCCTATGAAATTATGGATACTACATATGCTCCTTCCTAGGTCTCATGCTGTAATTTTAATGAAAAATCAATAGCTACGGCCTGTGCTGTTTTGTCAGAAGAAAAGTACTGGGAATATGTTGCAGTAATAAGTAACAGGGTTCAAAAGCGCGTGGTGTGTTTGTGTTTCTAAATTTCTGGGGTGATAGGACTGCAAATCCTATGACGTATTTTGTGCCTGATTAATTTTATGGACTTCATTGGGTAAGCATTGATTTACTTGCTGCGTAAAATATCTATTTAAATCTAGCTCTCCGTGCGTGCTACTTTGTGTACATGGGGTGCCACTTTATTGGCCTGTGCCGATAGCTCACTGAATTTTTTTATCCTTTAGTAAAAACTTCCAGCACAGCTGCAGTTTTGTGCTTCCTTGTGAGCATGTCAGCAGCAAGTGCTCTCGTGCAGCAGCTCACAGATAGCTAGAAACAAAAGAAGTTTCAAAAAGCTCTGTCAGAACCACCAAGCTTTCAGAAGGTAAACACAGCCATGCAGAAGCGTACCTTGCCTGGCAGCCACAGCCCCTGACAAAGCAAAAGAAGGGTGGGTGTCAGGAAGGTGGGGCCAGTCTCTTTTCAGTGGTGCCCAGTGATAGAACAAGGGGCAATGGGCACAAACTGGAACACAGGAAGTTCCACCTTCTTTACATGACGGAGCACTGGAACAGGCTGCCCAGAGAGGTTGTTGAGTCTCCTTCTTTGGAGACTTTCAAAACCTGCCTGGACACATTCCTGTAGAACCTGCCCTAGGTGAACCTGCTTTGGCAGGGGGGTTGGACTGGGTGATCTCCAGAGGTCCCTTCCAACCCCTACCCTTCTGTGTAATAAAGCAATAAAGAGGGAAGCAGGTGCAATGGCAGAGACAAGAACGTTCATGAACCTGGTTCCCTTTACGATAGGGATGGGCTCAAAGTGCGCTCTTAGTCACATACTGTGGTCCAGCTAAAAATCGCTAATTTGCAGTAACTTAATTGCTCTGAATCCTATATCTTTGCTCTTTACCAGAGCACCAACGAAATCCTCATCAGTTTCTTCTGCCACAACTAACTCAACATTTTGCTGCTAAAGAAAACCCTTTAAAAACAGTAGAGCCAGAGCAGGGGAACCGCTTGTTCATCGAAACTGAGCTAAATGTGAGAGGAAAGGGTCAGGTAAGGAACAGGTCAATGAAAAAGCGCTCTCTGTAGCAAAATGTAACTTCAACACTCAAAAAATATACCTATTGAACAGGCCAGTTCTGGAGTTCACATGGCATTGGGATGGTCTGTATCTCACAGAGCTCTCTCTCATTTTATTTCAATCCTAGCTGCTGGTCCTCAGTGGGGAACCTCCAAGAGGGGCTGCAGCAGCTCTCCATTGGAGCCAACTGTGACAGGATCGGGACGATCCAGCACGAGTTCCTGCACGCGCTGGGATTCTGGCATGAGCAGTCACGGTCCGACCGGGATGATTATGTGTCCATCATCTGGGATAGGATTCAGACTGGTCAGTCACTCCCTTGCTTTTCCTTTCGGGCTCTGGTGTTAGGGAGTTTAACTGTGGAACATCCCTTTCAGCCATCCTTCTGATTCTGTTCTCTTACATGGACTTATTTTTCAAAGCCAGCATATCAATAAATTAAATAACAAGTAATATCTATTTGGGACAGAAAGCCTTGTTTGTTGTTGCTGTGGGTATTCCTTGTGCCACAGCACTTCCATAAGCCCTAACTAGAGATCTGAGTCCTGTCATGCTACATGTTGCACGCAAGAGCAGCAGAAGAGAATTATTTCATTTGTTTAAATAAATACTCTAAAAGCACTGTGACTCTGGGAGCCCTTAAAACAAAAGTAATTGAAAAAAAAAAAAAAAAGAAACCTCCCACTCTGAAAAACCCAGTGCAGCCAAAGCCAGTAGAAAATCTCCAGTGAAAACACTGGTTGTCCTCTTTCTCCTGGCCACCACAGCAGGTTTGGGCAGCAGAGCTGGGACAGCAGAGCACGCAGAGAGGGTGTGCAGGCAGGAGAGACCCTTCCATGGTCTGCATCGCACAGGCACTTACGTTAAGATGCACCTTGTGAATATAAGTGTTGGCATATTTGGCACAAGCCCCAGCGGGTTCCTCAGGACTCTGCTCGGTCTCTGCCTCTTCATCTTGCCCTCCCACTTTGTGACTTTCAGATAGTTCAAAACCAAAATTATATGCACAGAGTCAATGCTTTCCTAACACAGGTACACACAGAAGACTGCTAAAAGGTAGATAACGATTAAATCTAATGCCTTCTTGTTTAGTTGTGATCAATAGACAGGTGCATATGCAAGTATGTATTACAGAAAATGACTTAGACTCTGTTATTTGATTTACATTATATTTTGATGACTCTTTAGTGACAAGTTGTGCTATTCTTAGCCATTTGGAATGGCTGCAGCTTTTTTACGCTGACTAGAATATAGTTCCTGTATTTTGGCTAATTTAAAACATTTAAAATTTTACCTTCCGTTGGGTGGTTAATAATGGGTTTTTTGCTCATACTCCAGAAAATATCTGTAAAGTTAAATCCTGGAAGCTTATCTAATGATAACTCTGTTTATTGCAAACTCAAATGGCCAGCAATTAAACCTGAGGGAATACAGATTAGAAACAGGGAGGCATTACAGTTGCTAATTGCATCAATTCGAGTACTAAAACAGCATCTCCACTTTTGGATATCACAAGTCCATCAAAGTCTATGGATAGTTTCACAGGGAAAAGCTTTCCAGTAGTCAAAAGCTTTCCTTCATCCAGCAGAAGTTGTCATATTATGTTCCATTGGCTGAAAGAGGAAAGTAAGAAACTCTAGAAAAGAAATAAAATAGTTTTACAGAGTAAGTACAAGAAAATGTACATCACTACTCCTAGGGCAGGCTGAGAGAGTTGCAGGTGTTTAGCCTGGAGAAGAGAAGGCTCTGGGGAGATCTTATTGGAGCCTTCCAGTATCTGAAGGGGGCCTTCAAGAAACCTGGGGAGGGACTTTTTACAAGGTCTTGTAGTGATAGGACAAGAGGTAATGGCTTCAAATGGGAAGAAGGGAGATTCAGATTAGAAATTAGGAAGAAGTTCTTCACTATGATGGTGGTGAGACACTGGCACAGGTTGCCTAGGGAAGTTGTAGATACTCCATCACTGGGTGTGTTAAGACCAGGTTGGATGGGACTTTGAAGAACCTGGTATAGTGGAAGGTGTCCCCGACTATGGCAGGGAGGTTGGAAGTAAATTATCTAAGGTCCCTTCCAACCCAAACCATTCTATGCTTCTATGAAATGAAAAAAATACTTGGGGATCTGGTGGATTCTTTGTCACTTTAGGCCTATACATCAAAACTTGGTTCTCTTGGGCAACAAGCAATATTTCCTTTTATTTTTTCCCTTTAGGTAAAGACCATAATTTCGTAAAATACAATGATACAACATCAGACTTCCTGAATGTTCCCTATGACTATACTTCTGTGATGCACTATAGCCAAAATGCATTCAAGAATGGAACTGAACCCACCATCATCACGAACATACCAGACTTCATGGATGTAATAGGGCAGAGAATGGATTTCAGTGATTATGATCTCCAGAAACTGAACCGGCTGTACAATTGCTGTAGGTTTCTCTGTTCCTTTCAATTTTTTTGCTTCTGGCATTTGAAATAAATGAGGGTGATACATACATCCAGGCATAAGTGAAAGAGATGCTAACATATTTGGAGAAGTGAATTGGGTTACCAGCACCAGAAATAATGGTACAGCTAGAAATAACACAGCCCTCCCGCGGAAACACTGCTGTGTAGCGGTTTTCTGTGCGATTTTATCTGACCTTTAGTTAAAAACCAGCTTTGCTCAGCAGCTGATTCTTGTTCATCCCTTGGGTGGCTGTTTAAAATGTGCTTCTGCACAAAGCTTTTTGTTTTTTCCCCATATTATTCTTAAAACTTTGTATGAGATGGGGTGTCCGCTGGTCCCAAATGCACCTTTGCCAAATGTTTTCTGCAATTCAGCACTTAAAAACCAAGGTTTGCTTATTGCAGTGAAATAACTTCTGTTCTATATTTCAAAATCAGTACTCCAGCTGATAAATTAGTGAACTTTTACCACAATCTGTGGCCCTGGGTGGACTGGCCCAAAGAAAGCAGAGGAATGAATGGGAAGTCTCAGGACTTTTTGACTGTGTGGAGGTTGGTGGGTTGAGGCTGGTATTAGTGTTGCTTTTATAAATAAAAGATGAGATATGATAATTAGGTGGAGCCTTCCTGTGCTTGCAAAGTGCCCAGAGAGGTCCTGACATCTTCTTAATGTCAGTGTTAATCGCCAAGTGCTTTGAGTTCCTGAACATTATACCTGTGAATACTGATGGCATATGAAGCCACTGATTATTTGGTGTTTGCATTTAGTCTTTCTCTGCTTTTGGACATTCAGAATTAAAATGTGTGTCATGTAATAGAGATTCACAACTTTTTTTTTTTTCCTTTTTTAAATGTTATAGCCTCCTCCCTAAGTTTTATGGACACGTGCAGTTTTGAACTTGAAAATATATGTGGCATGATTCAAAGTTCAGATGATAACAGTGATTGGCAGCGTTTGTCTCAGGTTCCTACTGGGCCAAATACTGATCACACTAATATGGGAGATTGCGAAGGTATGAGAAAAACCTGTTCTTATCTCTCTGGGAAGTATTTCTTGCAGAGGCACGTGAGTTGACTTTGATCTTGGCCTTGTTCTCTGTTTATGCGTTGACAAATTACAATTTATTTTTTAACTGAGCAACATAAATCTACATACTTAAGGACATCATGTGGTACATTCGATTTTCTGCTTATTTGAGAAGATTGAATGTCCTTATCTCTTTTGATCCGTTTTCTAGACTTAGTCTCACATCCTGACATAAGAACTGTATAAAATGTTTTAACTTCTGATGCAGGCACACCAGAAAGACTCCTGCTTTTCTGAAAAATTGCTCAGTAAATCATTGGAAAGGGTTGGGATTTAGAAATTATGTATATTATCAGGGCTCAGGTGAGCAATTAATTAAAAATATAGGAGCTTAAATCAGTCCTCCAGAGAGAGTCAGCTATGAATTACTGATACTGGATAAAGAGTAAAGCCAATGCTTTTGAGTCCAAGATTCTAGACATAGGCAAATGAGGAAGAGAGTTGCAAGGAGGATATTCTGCCTCTGGAGAATGTGAACAGGTAACAGTCTGAAGATTTGTCCAGGGTCTAGCTTACCCTGACTTCTAACATTATTACAGTACAGCGTTAAGGAGTACAAGTACGTCAGGAAAATTTTGTTCTCTCTCTACCATTCATTTCTCATTGACTTTGAACAGATTCTGGCTACTTCATGCATTTTAACACCAGCGCTGGAGCAGCGGGAAGCACGGCTACCCTGGAGAGCAGAATTCTGTATCCCAAAAGGGGCTTCCAGTGCTTGCAATTCTATTTCTATAACAGCGGTCACGACAGCGACCACCTGTTTGTCTGGGTGAGGGAGTACACTTCAGCCCATCCGAACGGCACTTTGAGACTCATTGAAGAGATAAAAGGTATGGAATGAAGCCGCATTTTGTTTTAATCTATACTCGATATCCTTTCTAAAGTACTGGGGGAAAATATCGTAGCACAGTGACTCATCCCCTAGCATTAGTCTTTGGCTTCTTCTCAAACTATGCAATTGATTTTCTGCTGGTGAAATTATAGTCGATGGATCCTCAGTCAGCTTTTTCCTGATAATATAATCGATTACCACAAATTACAAACTCTTGTGTTATCAAGATAGCTTTCTCACCAAAATAGCTGAAATTCCATGAGCAGTCATTTTAACTGGTCTAGGATTGCCAGTATCAATAGCAACAGATGAAGCTGGTCATTAGAGTAAATTACAACGAATAAAAAAAGTAATAATAAAGAAATGGGAAGTATAAGTGCCCTGAAATACCTAACATACCAGTTTTTAAAAGATAAGATTTAACTTACTTTTTAAAACAAGGTCTGAAATAACTGAAATATATGGACAGCACGTCATGATTTGAGTTGTAGTTTAAAGAAAATCAAATTATTGTGGTTTCAGAATCCTATGGCCTACAGAATGAGCAACTGAGGTCAGTTAATGGACCAGAGCTCTTTAAGCTACAATTGCCAAAGTCACCTTATGATTATATTACTTTCCCAAATATTTAGCTATTAGTTGGTCTCCATCACAGCTACAACTAGTTCAAATCTTCTGGTTACATAAGGATCTGAGCAAGGCACCGATTCTGCTGCTTCTGCCTTTTTGTCCCTTTAAGCTCAGCTACTGCTCATGCATGCTTTTATCTTTCTTTTTCTTTTGTTTTTCCTACTCTTTTCTTCACCCTGATGCTCTCATCCCCCCTGCCAAAAGGAATCCTTAATATAAGTGTCTGTTCATTTCAAATCTGTCTGAGCCCTCCAAACTCTTTCAAACCCTACTTTGAAGCCAAGAGTAGTTTCTCCACACTTCAGTCTTCTTCACAAATACCCTTTCACGTATATAAGGTCTTATGTCCCATTCCTGCTTCCTCAAGTCCATAATTTCCTTTTACATCTCATACGCATGTCCAAATGGGCACCCTATTTTGACAAGCTCTGGTAAAACTTCCGAGAACGATTTAAGATAATTTTTTTTCCCCCCCATGCTGTTTCATTTTTCTCACGTGAGAAGCTACAATGCAGTCAACAAACTGGACAAACCAGTAACAGTACAGCCCGACATCCTGGCTGAGCTGCTCAGGGGTTTGCATTGTACCGCTGTTCTCGAGAAACTGAGGGACAAGCCTTGAACCCTCCCTGCTGGTCTGTGGCAGCTGTGGCTGCCTTCAGCTGGGAGCAGAGGAGGCTGCGGGGCTGGGACATTTCACAGCACGGCACCTGGTCTGCTCATTGCACAGGGGTCAGAAACCCCAGTCGTGCATGTAACGCACGCAGCTCAGAACACCTTCTGTTTATGCGGAAGGCGATTTAATGGAAAGCAGTGGGGTGCTTTTGTTCTTGTTTCTGGGTTTGTTGTTTTTTTTTTCCTCCTAATTATAACGGTAATGAAAAATGGCAAGAAATGAAGACTTCTATCTGAGGTCCATTGTGTCGTGAGTGGTCAGTGGAGCGAAGCGTGAGTTCTGCACCTGGGGTTGGCGCTGCTTATTCCGTAAATGCAGCTGAAAGTCCGCTCTTCCGTGCAGGTGAACATAAACCAGACCGCAAGAGAAACTGGTTTGCTGCACATACGATTAACAAAGGATGTCCTACTTTCACCTGCCTCACAAGGCCCCGGTGTAGATGTCTCTGCTCTTGTGTACACTGCTCGTGGGAGTCAAATGGAATTTGCTGGTGCAGGCACTTTTTGAATGCACCATCAGACTCACAGTGAGGTTTTGTCACATGAAGTAGGTTTTGCAAAGGACTGGCTTTAATTTGAACTTGGTACCATTAATCATTTGATGGGTGAGAAGTGCTTCTGCATACGCATCCTTCCGCCAGGCCATTCAAATATACAAAAAACAATGGAAATGAGCCAGTCTTGTAGTTCCAGGCTTCCAGAATCCTCCGTAGCATTTTTTGTTATTTAGTTATTTGAATATACCTTGTTCTGAATTTTTTTTCTTTTTAATGATACAGGTAACAGCCATCTTTGTGCATTTAATTGTCACAGAATTTGGACAAATTTCATGCAATATTCCTTAAAAACATAAAAGAAAAACCAGTCCTAAAACCCATTAACACTGTTTTCACTCAAATTAAAGAGCTGCTATGCATATTAAATATATTGAAAAATTGATTTGAGAAAATATGACCTTGCACAGAAGTAGTGACATCTACAGCAGCAACATTCCATCATGTCAGTGCCAGCAGAACTCAGAAATTCTTACACAGTGTTGGTCTAGGGTCCGTAGGGGTGTGCATTGTTTGCCTGTACTGCTTACTCAGAAATCCCTCCCCTTGTTTTTCAGGTTCACCTGCAGCTTACTGGCAGCTCCATCATGTTTCTTTGAATGTCTCAACGAAATTCCGGGTTGTATTTCAAGGTGTGAGAGGAGGCGGCTCATCAAAAGGAGGCCTCTCTATTGACGACATCAACTTGTCAGAAACTCAGTGTCCCGACCACGTCTGGCATATCAGAAATTTCACACACCTCCTCGACACAAGTCCAGCAGGGGCAGCAGGAAGGATATACAGTCCGCCTTTTTACTCTACTAAAGGATATGCTTTTCAGGTCAGCTTGTATGTAAATGGAACCACCAGTAACCCTTTTAATTTAGCTGTGTACTTGCACTTGATTTCTGGAGCAAATGATGATCAGTTGCAATGGCCCTGTGCATGGCAACAAGGTACCATGATTCTGCTTGACCAGCATCCTGATATTCGTCAACGGATGTCAAACCAAAGAAGTGTAACAACAGACCCCCTTCTGAAGTTATCAGGTTAGTTAAAATGAGAGATGCTATCATGTGGTACGTTTAAAACACAACCAAAAGATAATGAGTCAAATTTTATCTTTGTGTAAATTACTACAGGTTTTTTTTTTTTTAGCTTCTGGAATGTTTCAGTTTTTTGCAACAACATTAACTGATCCACAGGTAAGAAAAAATTGAACATGCAAGTAGTTTAAGCTGGGACCTTGGAATTCAGAGTTGATTTGCATAAGAAACAGGTGGATGATCCACTCCTGAATTTTTTTTCATATGATCTGTGAAGATGCATTTATATCTGCTCTAATGAGATCAAAATTTTCCAGAAGTCTTGAAAAGAAAAACACTGAATTAACAATACACAGAGTACATACCAGATAAAAGTGCAGCTATTAAACGAATCCCCACCCTCCTTGTAAAAGGTACGGTGCTGTCAGCACAGATCTCCAGATGGACAAAGTACTGATTCATATTACATAATCTGCACTTGTTCAAGGTGTCAGAAGATAAGGAGCAGTTGTTCAGAATAACTTGGAAAGGAGGCAGTTGCAGTAAAGATGTAACTCCGAGATATGCTAGGAATCTCTGTAAAGAGAGATATTAATGAAAACCCCCATATTCATCATTGGATAAAGAATAGATTTAAGCCAAAATGAATTCCTGCATCGATATAGGGGTTTTGCCGAAAGAAACCACCTCCACCACTGAACTAGTTTCCTGGGCTTTAAAATCATAACATTAGTGAAGGAAGGCATAAAAATGTGTAATTCACAGTATTATTCTTAAAAATGTTATGATTTACATTAATTTTTCTATGACACTGTCTCTATGTGAAAATAAAGTGGGTCATCTAGAAAGACTAAGTGCTGTAAATGAAGGATGCGCCACTCTAGGTCCTCCATAGATGGTTGATAATTTCCCTGCTCTCTCTGCTGTTATGGCCACAGTGGCTAGCCCTGTTCCTTCCCCGACCTGGTGGATATGCAATCTGTTTACACTCTGCTCCTTCTCCCTTCTTTAGTGTTTGTTCATTTGTTGCTAATTACCCCAGATTCCCATGAGAAGCCTTGTAACTCCTACCCTTTCTCTAACCAGCAGAGGTCTTGGAGCAGGCAGTTTCTTCTCCCTCTGTCAGATACTCTCCTAGACAACCAGGCTCAGCTTTGAGATTTAGAACAGAGTTTGATGGAGGGGACATCCTGTGACGGTTCAGGTTGTCCAAGTACCCTTTGCCCTACATCTACATCATGAGATGCTCTTTTTTGAGAAGCACTGTATTAATTTTACAGATGATTCATGTGCTACTCATCTTCTTGGCCACTACAGTTTAAAAGAACCAGAAATAAAATACAACTGGTTTTCAACTAGCCCTCCAATAACCTCATTTCCAGCAGGTTCTTTTCTCAATACATCAGTCTAAGTCAAGCCATTGAAGACCTCCACTGTTGTGTGCATCTCATCAGTGTGGAATCTCAGGCAAAAAATATGCAAATATCGTAGGCAGGTTCAGCATTGTTCCTACTCCTTAAGTTTCAGATCATTTACTGTCTTCTCCATATTCATGACTTAGGGATATGGTTTAGTGGTGGACCTGGCAATGTTAGATTTACAGTTGGGCTTGATGACCTTCCAGGTCTTTTCCAACCTAAACAATTCAATGATTATATGATATCCAAGAGCAGCTAAGTAGAAGCAGGCAAAGTAGGACACGGTCCGTCTTGGTTGTTGAGAGAGGCCTCAGTACTACTTTGCAGCAGAGATTATCTGAGAAGGAAGGGACCCTATTAAGAAAAAGTCCAGAGTGATCCCACACTGACATTCAATTGTTTGTTGTTTTTTTTCCCAGATTCCTCATCAACTTATTTTTGGGATAGGCCAGATAAAGTGGGTTCCATAGCATCTTTTCCCAATGGAACTGCATTCATGAGAGGTCCAGGAAGTGGAACAAATGGATTTCTAACTCATCAGAGACTTAGAAGCCGCAACTTTATTAAAGAAGACAGTATTTATATTCTTTTAACAATGGAAGGTATGTAAATATAGCCAATATTCTTTATGATACAGTAAACACAGAGTGTCACATGCTTACTGAGTCACTACTGCTGGAGACAGAAATACAGATGATGTACTCTGCGCATAACAGTTCTGGAACTACACATGTATCTGAAGTCAAATGATACATTTGCATATATTTGTGGAAATGTACTTGCACTCTATAGTGCCACTATCTCATGTGGAGGTGTATAAAACAATGCTAATTCTGAGCAAATTATTTTGAATAGAGTACTTTGAATAAAATTCTCTGTTTCTGAAAAAAAATCTAGAGGACATTTCAAAATAAATCACGCTCCTGAAGGCAAAAAGGCTATTTATCCATTATACCTTGGGCAGGCTCTTCGCTCTTTACTATTAGAACTTAGCATTAGAATAAGACAAAAAATAACATGAAGTAAAGATCTTACTCCTTGTGTTTTTATCATGCAGATATCTCACATCTACTATCAACTCAGCCAAGTGTTTCACCCACCTTTGTTACGAATACACTCAGTGCCACCACCATCACACCTACCTCTGATGCCACCACCACCACCAAGCCCACCACCACCACCAAGCCCACCACCACCACCACCAAGCCTAGCACTACCACAACAACTTCTGTCACCATGACCAAAGAGCCAGGGGTAGAGGTTCCAGCTATCTGTCCAGACAACCCTTGTGAAAATGGTGGTGTCTGCATTGTTGTAGATAGAGCACCGGTGTGCAGGTAACTGCCTTTATTCACTCTCAAATGCCATTTTAGGATGAATAATGAAAGTTTTCAGTAGAATAAATCTTTGTTCTGTCTGAAAGGAAAGACAGACTGTAGCTGATTAAGGCAAATATTTCCAACTGCTACTGCAAGACTAAACTCAGGACCAGTTTGGGCAAAAAAGCTCCTAACCTAAGCATTTGATCATTTTGAAGTACAGTGCTAGTCTTGCCTGTCAATTATCTTTTAAACATGTTTATCATTTTAAGTAATGTATTAGTCCAAAGTTATAAAATGAACTGTGCATCTCCTTAGAAGTCACTATAGCAAGATTTAGAAGAGTTAAATATAAATGCAGTTGAAACAAAAGAGCATTTCTATCAGTAGAAAAGATGTTTCATACTTCTCAGGCAGGACGCAGCACAGACATTATTTTAGAATTTGATGCAGAAATATCGTGTAGTGCAAATTATGACCATGAATTACCAAAGTGTAGTTGCTTGCCTTTGAAACCAGCAAGGAGGGCTAAGGACTAAAAAGATTGTTTGCCCTGCAAGAACATTAATACTAACTTTTATTTCATTCTCTGTGGATACATTTATGTAACCCACCTGGCTGGTTAGCATTGTGCCAGCTCTCAAACAAGCTCTGAGGCTGAAGATAGTAACTTTATGTGATGCTGTGCCAGGGCAGGTGGACTGGGGGAGTGCTGTGAGGCAAACATCTGAAGGCCAAGAGCAACAAGTCAGGATGACTCATTAAGGGTTATATCTCCCTGTTTAGAAACCTTTTAAAAAAACAATTTTTGTGCAACCCATCAGAAGCAGGTCACAAATGAGTAAATGTCAAGAAGCTATTCCAAGAAGACAAAAAAAAAAAAAAGCCTGATTTCAAAATTATGGAAAGGGAACATTTATTTTCTGACATCTCTGGACGATTTGAAACTCTAGTGCCTATGTGACCTACTTTCCATCCTAGAAAAGTGTATGACCAGCAGTCAGTTTCCGCTTGATTTTTCTGTCGGGAAACAAGAGGGGATATGATACGTCTCTGTTTAAGCCAGAGCACATCAAGTCCCCCAACAACCAGTATTCTTGCAGTGCACTTATTTTCAGGGTTGAATGTATAGTTCTGAATAAATAGTTTAGACGAGAATAAGAAAAATAACCTTAGGAACAACCACGGTTAGAAAGATAGGGGCAGGTGTGCAGTCAACAGTATTGCATATATATTTTTTTCCCATTAGATCATTGGGACCCTTATATGCTCACTATAAAATGTTTCAGAGCCAATAGTGATGCTGGATAAGGAGAAGGAATCACATCCAGATGTGTAAGGACAGTGGGCCACTCAAGACAACTTTAGAATGGTCCATTTTAAGACAACTTCATTATGCTTTGGGATATAGAAACAGTGCATCAGAGCTGCCGTTTTTCTTAAGTAAACCTTTACATATCTTTAATTTTTAGCTGATAGCACGCATTTGTTCTTCTGTTTTCTAGATGTCCAGCAGGTGATAGCTGGTGGTACATGGGAGAAAAGTGCGAAAGAAAAGGCTCAACTCAAGAAAATACTGTAATAGCTGTTTCTTCAACCATAGCTGTATTTGTTGTAATGCTTATTGTCACTATCACAACCGCAGTGTGTCTTAAAAAGAAATACAGCCAAAGAAAGAAGAATGGGGAGGCCCTGGCTCTAGAAGAAGTAAGTATTTTGCCTTTTTCAACAAATATGTACATACACACACATCCATCCACTCACGCACATATACATATATATATTTGCTAAAAAGTAAATCATCAAATTCAGTAAGAAGTAAATTGGAAGATGTCACATTTTTTGAAGACTCTAGGACCTAAAGGAATTAGGAGCTGCATTAAGGGTCACTAATTTAACAAACACAAGAAAAGTCACTTCATTCAAAACCTGTTGTCCTCCATGCCCACCACTCTTACCCCCAGCCTATGTTGAGTGGGAGAGTGTGAACAAAGGGGCTCATTTTCAGTTTGTAACTAAACCGTGGTTTCCACTTATTGGACTTGTATTTCATCTATTACTGCATTTTCTACTAAAGATCTCCCTTTAAAACCCCTGGATATGGTGCAAAAAAAAAACCTCAACTCAAAATGTTAAAGCAAGAAGCAATTCTAAAAATCAGTTTCTTTATTTAATGGCCATATTTTATGCAAGGAACAAAGTAGCCATGGAATTAATGAATTAAGAAGAATTAGAAGAAGACAGCAGGTTAAAACTATCTAAATGACTTGTAGGTTTTGATAGGAAATGTCAGAAAGTCCAAGGCACATGGACTCTTAGTTTAAGTAGACTTAAGCTTGGATATAGAAAGACTGACATAGCTTAGAGGGACTCATAATGCACAGGAGAAATTTTGTAGCAAATTGAAGAGGAATGGCCTTCCAGACAGCGGGGTCCCACTTTTAACTTTGCGTTAAAAGCCTTTGTGTGAGATCCTGTCGAGGTGCTGTACCTCTCTGCACTGCCAGATACTTGACGCAGTTACTTTATGCCCTTCCACTAAATAATTTTGGTTTCTTTACAAGTAACACTCATACACATATTTCCCTTCCCAACACACGTTTGAGATGTGGTTTTGTTTTGGTTTTTTTCTTCCATTTAGAATAAAACATCCTTCTGAAGATAATACAAACAAGCATCAAAGACACTGGAAGCACTGGAAAACCACAGCTACGTGATTGTTCTTTCTACTACTTTTATCTCAACCATCACGATAAAGTTTTGTAAAGGCTGGAAAATAATTAATCATCTGGCTGAAATACTGTGTTAAAGTCAAGGAAGTGTGTGGCAGTGTTGTGTGTTGCTATGCCATGGAGAAAAATGGAAACGTGTTGTGTGACAGGCCTGCCCTGTCCTTTACGTTGACCTGAACATGAGGAAAACTTGTAAAACTGCATCCTGACTTTCAATCAGCACAGTGATGTCTAGGTTTGCTGTCTTATATGATGCAGATGTCTATAATAAAAGGGAGCTGGACCCTGTAATCACAGGGTACCCAGCAGTTCTGAGTCCTGCGCCAGCTGTCAGTCAGGAGTGTGAGTATGGGGAGTGGGGGAGCATCTGAGTCATTGAGGTATTGGGTTGTGATCTATTCACTATAAAGAAATAACGAGTGATGAGGAAAGTGATACATTAACGACAGAGACACACAAACATTAATGAGGAAGTCACAACAGAGACAATAATGAGGACCCAGAATGCTTCAGCTGCTGATTGATGGTCCATTAAAAGAACTACTCAGGCAAAGTCTTGAAGAACGTCAACCCGAACATCAATTTTTAACTGATAGGAAGGGAGAAACATGATTAACATGAGCAGTATGGGAAACCTGAGGCTGCTTGGGATATAGGCCTGCAGACTTAGGTAAAAATTACTATGGGATTTTTAGGGGAAGGGCCAAAGAATACAAAGAAAAAGGGAATGATCACAGGGGAGAGGAGTTAGCGTGGGAAAATGGAGCGAGCACTTGGAGATTGACCTGCAAAAGAGATCTGTGTGCCAATGACCAGAGAAGCCCACAGGTCTTAGGGCTTGTGGGTGTAGGTACTAGCACATGGCGGGACTGGCACACAAGACTTTGCCAGGCATTTGAAGGACTTGTAGTTCTCAACACCAGAGACTGGTGTGTAGCTGTGTGTGTTGTATGAGTGTTGGAAGGTCCACGTGCCAGCAACTGGAGAAGAGGCCATGGGCACCAGAGCTGTGGGTCTGGCTGGCAGCAGTTGGAGGGATTGGTTCATATATGGGTCTATGTGTCTAAGTGCTACCACTTGGAGAGACCTGGGTGTGTTTACATTGCTTCAGTGAATTCAGTCCTCTGTGTGTGTGTGTGTGTAATTCAGTAGCAAACTTTAAGTTGGACTAGCTGTTGAGTTGGAGGAAACATTTCCACATCTGCAGCTGGGTTAAGGAAGCCCAGGGTTGAGGCATGGCCAGCAGATAGACTGAGAGATTGTGGTAATAGTCAAGTGATCTGTGCTTGTGGGTGCAATGAGTCTGTGAGCCTCGGCATCTCTTCCGCTAGCAAGCATCACATCGCTCCATCTGGCAAGTAGGCAGTGACTGGCATACCGGTTAAAGGATCCAGGCATGGATGTTAAACAGGTTGAGAGGCTGTGCTGACATTCAAAGGGACTGTGAATGAGATGTGTTTATGGCTGTGGAGAATAAGGGAGGATTCCTAATAAAAGGACTAACGTCTCAAACCTTGAGTGGCAATGAGATGACATTGTGACTGGAGCAGAGAATGAGCAAGGCCTGCCTGGAGGGGGAAGGTGTGAAACACAGCAACCACCCTGCTCCCCGCCCCAGCCCCAGGCCAGCCCTGCTCCTTGCAGATCAGGAAGTTAACAATAGGAAGAGGTAAGTTCTGCTAAGGTGAGGCCGGCCGTGTCCTTCCCTGAGTTAATTTCTTCATTGTGGCTGCGCCCACTCCACCCCCGTCCAGGGTTTATTAAAAGGACAGTGGTGAATTAATCGGTGTGCACCCTGCAAGGAAGAACTGGCCAGGTCCTGCACGACATTGCTGGATCCATGGGTGGTGATATCTCTAGCTTTTTCTTCTCTCTTTCTGCTACTCTTACAAACTTTTCTTATCTTTAAGGCATTACAGTCCAAAGCTTTCTGAACTACATACAAACCTCCTTGTTTCACATAAAATTAACAAACCGATCATCTGTTTGGTGTCAGTTCATGTTAATTTACGCCAAGAAAATTTTCTAATCTCGCACGACCCTCCGCACTACTCAGGATGGCTCTGCAATCAGGTCGTGACAGGGCCCTCACGTTTTCACCTGAGAACCTCCGTCCTGATCAGCTGGAGAGGAGGAAGAGGCCGAGGCTGTCTATATTGGGGTGGCATTAGAGCTGGGCTGTGCTACCCACACAGGACTTCTCTGTGTGTCTCTTGGATCCACACCCAACCTTGGTACAGGCCAGACCTGCAAGCGGGAACAGCAGCAGCTCTATCCCTGGGATTGAGATGGAGACTCTCTGGCTGGGACTGTTCCTCTCTGGGCACGTTGCTGAGGAGGGGGGATCCCGGCTCTGTTGGATTTGGTCTCCTGTAGCACTCTTGATAAGGAGGGCTGCAATTCAGTGGGGTTTAGAGAACAGCGTAGGCATGGAAATAGAAGGGCCAAAGGACGCAAAGGGTACTTCCCTGAGGACACTTTGCAGAGGAAGATGACAATCGCCATGGGCACCGAGCATCGCACTTGCAGTGTTTTGTAGGGGGGCCGCAACAGACAGGCGTGCTGGTAATAGAAATGTCAGGTCACACCAGATGGTTGGTAGACTGGTATGTGAATATGTTCACATTTAAAGGTCAGCAGCTACTTGGATGCCCTGGAATGGATGTTGATGTTCATAATATTTGTCATGCAATTTAGCCTAACTCTGGGCAAGAGCAGTTCAAATGTATGGAAATGTGATGAGGGAACTAGTCTTCCTCTGAAAGCTAGTGCGCAGCACAAAGCACCAAATGTGTGTGCTTCTGTGCCGACATTATAGATGTAGTCCTCCACTGATTAATATTCTCTGAAATGTAGTTATATTTAAAGCATTCATAGCTGGTTTTACTAGCTTTTGTTGGAAACGAAAGATTCATGAAAACAGCCAGACAAAATTAACAAAGATTCGTCAGAGCTAACAAACATCCTGGATAGGAAGATACCCTACTATAGCTGTCTTAAAATAACTTTCCTATTTTGACATGTCTTCATCAGCAATTTTCATGCAAATAATCCTCCAAATGTGCTTTCAATTAAGTTATGCACATAGATTTACATGGAGTTAAGAAGACACAAATGAAACTGTTCATAAATTCAACCCTGGCTAAAATACTTAACATTATAAACAGTGAGCATTTCACAATTTCAGATGTGAACTATGAGATCTGTGACTGCAGATTCTAAGATTTATATTTAAAAAAAAAATCCAGGTTACACAAAATGGCATAAATACCTGTGCTTTTATCAGAAGAGAGCTTAATACACAAAGCAATATATTACAATACGTTGTGCAAGATATGAATTCCATAGAGTATGTCCTGAAATTGTAAAGTTTTATGGGAAAAGCCCATAAGCTTCTGCTTATTCATTTCAAACAGGAACAAACACATTTTTTTTAAAAAAAAAAAAGCTATAGCACAACTGACTTACGGTGATGCTATTTTTCTGTGAGGAAAGGAGGTGAGAGATTAAAAGTATGTATGTGGCTTAGGAAATGAAGCATTTCAACTGGCGTTTTCTTCTTTACAAGTAGATGCTTTACTTGGGTTTGTAATTTAACTGGTTGAAGTTGCGATGCCTTGGTTATGGTCACCTCTTATAAAAAACAGCAGCAAAGGTTCTCCAGCTTTCCTCTGCAGCTGACTTCCCTGCTTTACAAAGAGTTTTCCCACATGGTTACTAGGACTGCATCTATTATTTCTAATGAAACAGCTTAATTTTGGAGACGTGCATTTGACACATCTACAGATAATATAGATATTCATCGCAGACCACACACCGTGTTGGTCAGTGGGAGAGCCGCGCGTGGGGCTGCAGCCCGGGTGTTTACTTTCCTATAGCAGATTTACTCACAAAAAAATTGTACTAAAAATCATCAGCATAAATTTCTTGGTATGGAATCACTGAGATACTAATATGATAGTAAAACCTATTAGTGTTGAATCTGCACCAAGTTCCACTTCTCTTTCCCATCTTTCTCTCATTGTGGTGATGAAGGTTAAAATTTGCACAGGGGCTTGCACTGCCTGTATTCTTTGTCAGGCACATTCCACCCTCTACAGATCAAGACTAGTGTAAAAAGCCTTTTATTGGGTTCCCACAATATGCAAAACAGGGCTTGAGCAGTGGACACTGACTTCTTGGGTCGACTGCTCCTGCTCCTCATTCAAGTGTGGGCCTCTGCTGGTACCTGGTGGCCGATCCCCTAGCAAAGTCCCAGGCTTAAGTGAATGTTGTCTCCTCTGCTCCTCCTTGTCTGGGCTCGGGACTAGCTGTACAGCTGGACTCAGCAGAGTATGTGCACATTGTCTTTAGAGCTCTGTGCATGACTCATTCCCCACTGCTGAGTCTATCAGGAGTCACAGCATGGGCTTAAAAATAAAATGAAGTAAAATAATCCCAGTAATCAAGTCAGTGGCTCAGGTTTGGAGTGAAAAAAAAGGAAGGAAAAGGTAGGCTGCTGTTCTAGCTTCTTATCGGTCTCTCTTCAAGAATCTCAGCATTGCAGAAAATCTTTTAGGCATCTCACCGAATACCTATGCTAAGCAGTAAAAACAGCCTCATAAACCTGACAGAGCCAAACTAGAGCAATTTCATTGCTATTTGCATCACACGGACCAGCTCGCTCTGTCTAGCCTTCGCACAAGTAGCAAATAACTGAATCATAACGTCTAATAGTCTGGCTGGGACGGCCTTGTCTAAAAGCAAAAAAGGGCCTGATCCTAGACGCCAGCTCTCACTTCAGCTAAGCATGGGCGGTGTCTCGCGCTCCCCACGCCAGGCAGACACCGTTCCTGGGTGCAGAGCAGGAGTCAGGAGCTGTCAGTTTTTTAGGTGCAGCTCAGAACAGAGAAGCGGTACTTCTCCATTTCCTTTCTCACAGCTCTTCTTTTCCACTGTTGTTAGAGCTCAGAGGCTTTTGTTTAGACAAAGATGCCACACATCAGTTAAAGTACCTTTGATTCACATAAATAAGATCTTAATTCTCATGTCTCTTTTCAAGCGATCTTCAGTGCTGGTATTACAGATAGTCATGTCTCAAAAGGAGATCATAACCACTGAATAAACTGCCTTTTCTGAACAGTGAACGGCTGTTTCTCAAATCAAGAGTTGTAGCATAGAGACTTTTGTTGTATTTGATGCAGTAATGGCAAAGTATCTGTATTTTGCCCTATGTTATGAAATTATGAAGAAATTAAACATATGGTGATCTCATTTTCTCACTTCTTTCAACTACATACATTCCAGTTACTTACAAAAGACAGATCTAAAGTCATGTTTTAATGATTTGGTTTGTGCAAGAAGATTATTAATTTTCTGCAGCAGACAGACTCCATGTGGCTGCTCTCCTTGTCCTCTCCCCTTTCTGAGAACCAACAGAATGAACCGGGGGAAAAAAACCAATGACCACAGCAATTTAGACTGATCATCCCTCCTGCTCCCAAATTAATAATCTTCTGGAGTGCATATGGATGTCTCCTTTGTATTAAATGTCTTCAAAACATTGCCAGTCCCACCTTTTTCTTTTTTTTTTTTTTTTTTCCCAAGGAATGCCTTTTTCTTCCCCATCCCCAGTCAAAGTTAATTACTTACAACATGTGCGCTCTAACAGGTATCACAAAGGTTGCAGACAGGTTTCCATTCCAGTTTTCATTTTCATTTGCTCATGAATTCCTAAATGCCTTCCACTTGAGATGAAATGGTCCGTGCTTGATCTCTGCCTTTGCCTTCACCTACTGTGAAAACAAAATAGCATCAAAGCAGCTTAACTTGAATGTCTGGAACTTAACAAAATCAAACCTCCCTGTTTCCCAAGGTTGCAATGCTTAACCCTACAATACATAAACACGATTGTTCTTCCAACATGATACTCACAGAAAAAAAAAGGTGGCATGCTCTTTATCAGACTCGAATCTTATCTCTAAACAATCTGATGGAACATTTTGATTAACTTCTAAATGATAGCCTTTCTGCTTAGCAATTACTAATCTGTAACTGGAACCAGCCATCTTGTCCTGCTAGAGCTCTGTGTATGTGCATTTGCCCTTGATTTATTTTCGTTTAACACCATCTGGATCCATGCAGTCTATGCTACGAAAAGCCAGATCAAATCTTGTCAGCAGCACATCTCCCTCTTCATCTGTGCTTACTTTTTTTTTTTCCATATTTCTCATCATGTTGTGAGCGCTTGGGTCCGAAGGCAGCTTTCACTCATGTAAATGGTGTTTGCTTGTTCAGAACAGAGCGTTATAAATTACATAAAATAACATTGCAACTTCAGTTTAGTATGTTAAGCAGCCTATTAGTTTCTTGTTCGGTAGTTATTAAGTTGTTTAATAAACTCGGTTTATTAACCTCAGTAGGAGTCTCTGTTGCTCCTCAGAAGAGTCAGGTTTCATTCTGGTTGCTACCGTCATGCCTTCATCACTGAAAAGATTTGTCAGAGGAAGCTGAAGGTAAGGAGAGAAACAGAAAATGAAAGTGTCTATCGTTTCAGCTGGTCAAGGACCAACCTCTGCAGGCACTCGGGACAACTGCAGGTTTGCCTTGGCCAAAAGAGTAATGAACGTGCTCGAGACTTAGGATGTGTGATTGGGAGGAATGAAAAAAGAAAAGCTGCTGGAATAACAAAATATGAATTTCCTTAAGAGAAAAAAAGGCCTAAGGAAAAAAAAAAATTAAATTAAATTGAGATAGTGAACACTCACTGTGGGCCACTGCATGATGGTCTATAGGTCACGTCTCCCGAGCAGATAGATGCCCCTTTGCAACACGAAGCCTGAACAATTCCTCCTGCTCCGAAGCCCACCTGTTCACTGTGCTTTTCATAGGCTCACAGCAGGGTCAATCACCACTACTTGCGCCCTTTTAAAACATATTTCCATTAGCTTATAGCAATGCGCGTGTCTCTCACTTACAAGCACCATGAGGCCTCCAGCTGCCCCAACCACAGCGCTGGACAGCCTCTTTGGGCAGCCCTCTCCCTCAGGAAGACCTGAGAATCTGGCAGCTGGGATGAAGCAGAGGCTGCACTGGCGCAAGCATCACACAAAACATACCTCGTTGCTGGAAGATTGCAGAAAAAGTTGGAAGTGTAACCCCTTCTATGGCCTCTGCTGGGGACAAAGGCAGTGGAGATACCTTGTGGTGCTGGATCTACTGTCCCTACGGAGAGCTCGTCCCTACACAGACTGCTGTCAGGGGCAATAAATAAGAGCGGTTTCTGCCTTGGAGGATTTGTTGGAGGAATTAGTGAAGACCAATCTCTTTCACAGAGCCACTGAAGGCCAGATACAAATATTTGTCCTCCTCCCTTGGGAGGGAAGTCCCCATCCTGCACCCAATCCCACCTGCCAGGAAAAGGGGGGCTGCCTGTCCTGGCACTGTGCCCCATGCCGGCTCTCCTGGCTAGGTCGCCACACGGTCATACGGTGGAAATGACCACACAGCAATCTGGTTAGCATCAAACCTCCCCCCTGGCTCCACTGCTGCCCGGTGCCCAGAGCACTGGCTGGCAACTGCCTTCCCCAAAAGAGTGAATCTTGAGCTTTGGAACAAATTTGTATTGCTGAGAAATACAAATAGCAACAGACGGACCCATTTTGAACGTAGTCTCAGCAACCTCAAAGGTACTTCTGAAATAAAATGTGGAGAAAAGAGGAATAGAGGTTTATTTACCTTTTTTCCCATGGGCTTCATAGGAAGAAGCCACTCTGCCCTTTGTGCTAGCAAAGGCAGGGAATTGCTTCCATTTACGCCATAATCATGCTTGAGTGCCTAGATTAGGTGGTGCCACTTGCTTTCCTAAAAGCAAGTTGTCTTGGCTTCTACTTGCCTTGATTTATACCCACTTTGCAGGCGTGCCAGATCGCTCTCAGATTAGCTGTGGCTGGGCTAACAGAAGGGCTTATTAGTCATCAAACCTTAATAATCTTAATTATAAGTATATAATATATATCTTATCTTATAGTATATACCTTAATAATAAGTATTTTTTATTCAGTGTTTTCCACGTTCCTTCCCCATAAAAGGAGGATGATGTCTCTGACAGTACGGCAAGGATGTTGTGAGTATGTTGAGATGGATATTCAGGAGTCTCAACATTTTTACTCTTTCCAGGAAATCCAGATCAAAACTTCTAAGCTTTGAAACATTCACTTAAACCTTGTAAGTACCGTGAAACATCATTAGTACCTTTTTTTCGCCCTAAGTTTGCAGCCTTTTATTGCACATGTTATTAAAAAACACCGCTTCCATAAAAATGTCAGAAGGTGTAACGTTCAACTTCACTTTAACGAGAGAAAATTGTGAGCTAACCAAATCAACACCTTTCATTATTCCAGGTACAGGAGCCTGCCATGCCCCACCAGCATCTCCAAAAGCACAGGTTTGGGCAATTGAAAGAAGACAAAGCATTACAGCCATGCGCTTGAGCCTTAAAATTCCCAAAGTTGAAGGGCTCCAGTAAGAAATCCTTTGCATTATAGAATGTTTGCTTGTTTTTATCCAGCATTTCCCCTCCAGAATGCTTCTGAGTGTTAGCAAACTTGGAAATCTTGTACCACGGGTTAGCTTCTGCATTGCTTTAGCTAGTTGTAAGGTTACGCTAGTAGTACTGCTGCGTAAGAAGGATGGCAATTGTTCATTTCAGTCTCAAATTGGAAAGAAAAGAAAGAAAAGCTAGCATTCCTCTATATAGAAAGAACCATAACAGTTTTCTTAAGGAAAATATTCTATTACAACACTACTGTTACATACCTAACACCACTCCAGACATTACTGGAACACAACTAGTTACTAAGACACCCTCAGAAATCCTACTTTCAATAAATCAGATAGAAATGCTCAAACTATACTTTCCTCAGAGTTCTTGCTTCAGAATCCTTCCAGAATAAAGCTTTTTTCTTTTCTTTAATTGAAGATCTCATTCCAAATTTAAAAGTATGCCTATATCCAACCTAGCTTTGCATTTGATTAAAGGATCAACTTTTTGCTTTATTGAAGCTTTAATAGACAGTCCTTTGGACAACATCAGAATTCAAAAGTCCTTTGGATTGCAAGGCGCAGCACATCCATTAGCATGACATTGACTGCCATTATACAACTGCTTTGAATTTTTGTGGCTTCACATACGCTGTATTTGGATACACGGGCAGGTAATTCAGGTGCTAGGCAAGTACTTTTGACAAGGGCTTGTTGGATAAGAGGTCCCATCTGCACTGACGTGGTTAAAATGCCATAGTAGTGTGGATGAAGTGTTTCACAGAATCACAGAATCATTCTGGTTGGAAAGGACCTCCAGGGTCATCAAGTCCAACCTCTGTCCCAGCATCTCTCTAACCACTACACCATATCCTCA
>JAVSBS010012825.1:0-13601 GCA_033124195.1 Coracias cyanogaster | reverse complement strand
TGCAGCAAAACTATTCAGGAGATACAGCTAAATCCAAATTCATTTCATTTCCAGCCAAATTATATTTTGATGCAGGTCACTAGAAGCTAATCTTTCATCTCTGTTTTTCATAGATGAAGACTAAAAAAAAAAAAGAATTTCAGATTAAGCCACATTTATCATACTAAATAAAATTAAATCAAATGGAAAATTGCATAAAGAAACTCAGTTAAAACAATCAAATTAAAAAGCCCTTTACCTGTGCGAATGTAATCTTTGATTTTCTCAGAAGAGAAGAAAAGCTCATTATTTAGCAAACTTAAAAGGGAGCCTGGAGTACCCTTTTCCTGCACTGGAACCGTCAGTCTGTCTTCAGGAACAGATTTTGCTTCCTGTCTGCCAGGCAAGTTCACTTGCTTGTTCTCACACGCTAGAAAAACTTGTGTTTTCAGTATTGCAGAAGCACTTAAGCTGTACAATAAGCATCAGAGAAATAGCAAATAATTTTTTAATTCATGCATTTTTTAGTTAGTTGCATGCATATATACACAGACATACAGGTGCATATACCCACCGGTATTCAGTTTTATTAATTTTATTCAGCTTTAGCAAAAACGCGAGCTAACCAGAGGCTAGCCTGCTTTTAATAACCTTTTATTGATGCCCTGACTTTTAAAGAGCTCCCATCTGAAATAGCTTATGGTAAGTATTGAAAACTAAGAAATAACAAAGTCTTCTAGAAGACACCTATTTAAAATTATCTCACAAATATTTCAGCATAATTGAAGGAATTATAATCCTCCAAATTTACAAGTCTTCCATTACATCAATTAAAAATGCATTTATGAGCTTGGCTTATGGCAAAATTGAGAGCAATAACCAGTGGCTGTGATGGAGAATAGCTCTCTGGGAAGGATTTTTCTGATATATAACACAGACCTAAGAGGCTCAGTAATGCCTTGGGTCAAATTTTGCTGATGAACATTATCTTAGTTTCTTGGCTGGAATCCCCTTGAGCTTCTAAAAATTCTATTTCATTTCAGGGTGAATTTTGCCTGAGAAATAAATGCAGAAACCTGTGCAGTAAGGCTGGTTTCACACAGAACTTGAGAAATGCTGAAGTTTGGAGTCTGAGACAAAATGTGCTTTGTTCTTTGGTATTTGGGCACATTTCCTTTAGCTCCCCAAGCATAAGTGGGTGCAAACTGCATCCCTTGAGAACTAGGAGGGGTTTTTTTTTCCGGCCTGGTCAGAAGGAAGCATCCCCTAATTCCAAGGTGCTCCACAGGTTACTGCACACTCTTAAGCTCTGTGAGTACCAACAGGAATTCGTAGCGCCTTGGAAAAGCATGCTAGAACAAAAATACCAGAGGCAGTCACGTACGGTCTACAAACACAGCACGCTGATACTGTTTTAGTGGTGGCACTGGGGTCTTTAAATGCATCTGCTGCTGAAATCTTGGTTTTTGCTCAGTGCTTCTGAATAAAATCCCACGTAAGCTGCGGGTAAAAATTTGCATTTTAGCCTTAAACTTTGAAACTCCTTAGTGAAGACGGCGACTTTTAAATACAAAGCACCACTTGTGTCTCTGAAAGCCTCTGAGATGTAAATCATTGGAGACAGGGAAAGCAGTCCCAAGAAACATCCCGGTGTGTCCCGCTCCCGTTCCCTTGGCATGACCTTCACTCGAGGCTGCTGCAGCCTGGGCTGAGCCGCTGTGGCTGGGCTCAGGCTGCCTCTTTTTCTGCATGTCGGTCCTTTGTGTTTGGAGATGAAAGGCGCAGCGCGACGGAGAGGCCTCTCCTCTCTCCTTTAGAAACTGCCTTCTCATCTCCACTTTTCCACAGATCAAAAGTAAGACTTTGAGAAAGATTTCGAAGCTGCATCTTGTATATGGAAATCTCTGGCTCCAGGCAGGTTCATCATGAGCCCTGAGATTTCAAGCTTAACAGTAAGAACCTGCAGCCTAAATAGAACTCTTTTTACTTGTGCTTTGCCCTTTCCTGTTTTTTTTTTCTCTTCAAAGCCATCAATAGGAATAAGATTATACCAGTTTTCATGGATCATCTATATAGTTTTACTTTAGGTAGATATTTCAATTTTCTCGTAAAAACACTGGGTTAAGAAAATACGAACACAAGCCATTTGGATAAGCTACGAGAATCAAATCCTAGCTGCTAGCTATCACAAATAAGTGACGTTATACATGCTTAGGAAGCTGAACTCTGTACAACTAGACAGTAGCTGAAGGTGTCTCAGGAATCCCCCAGAGTGGGGAATCGCCAAACCACTTTCAGGGCAGTAGAAGCAGGAATATCATGACATACATCAGGCTTGGGGATTTCACACATGAAGAACCAGGAAAGAACAACAAAAGAAACTCCATCAATTGAAAGCTTTGTGGTCCTCAAAACAGTTCTCACTGCTCAACAGTAGTAGGGTATTTTATAAATGTTAGCTATATGCTTTAAGATGTAGATATCACCCTACCTGATTCCTTCAGGGTTTGCAGGCATGGTGGAAGCCAAGACCAAGTTTATCTGCAATAGAAGCTCAGAAGTTAAAGCTCATGGAGCAAGAGGAGTGCAGCCAGCAGGAGCAGCATGGTCTGTTTTGCCCGGACACAGCAGTGTGGCTCTGAGTGGGACCCGATGCAGCTACCCATCCCCTGCACCTATCCCATCACTCCATGGCAAGAAGCACCTAGTCAGTCTCCGGAGATCAAAAGGAAGCAGAAGAGGGCAACAAAATGAAAGGATATGCTGGGCTGGGTTTGTAGGTCAAGCAGGGAAACCTGGATTTGTACTGTTTGGTGCTTTTTTCCTTGGCCCATCACACTTCTGCTGGAGGCTCAGTTTTCAAGTCCTAGTTTTTAGCAATGTACAAGAAGCTCAGACTGAACTCTACAAAGCAAAAAATCAACACTGGACACCCTGTGAAATGACACTTCCTTTTTCAGTAAACCAGCTGTAGCAGAGAAAAATCAAAAGAACACACAATATGTGCCCTTATTTTTTTTTTTTTTTAAAGTCTGCAAGGCAGGGTTATTGGAAAGCTTACTGGATAGACAAGAGAAAACTGTTGACCTATCATTGCCTTTCGTTACAGGAAGCAGAAGACAAAAACATTTGAGAAATCAATAATAAGGCAAGAGCTATGTGGGACAGATGGAGACAGACCGTATCCATCTCTACTATAGTTCCGTTGATTTGGTAGTAAAGAGAGAAAATTCAGTGCCATGAAAATGGCTAGAGGGCTGGAACACCTTTCCTGTGAAGAAAAGCTGCGAAAGTCAGCCTTGTTGAGCCTGGAGAAGAGAAAGCTCTGGGGCAACCTTCTTTCAGCCTTCAATATATAAAAGGGGGCTTATAATAAAGATGAATAGAGGCTTTTTAGTGGCTGTAGTGACAGGACAGGATGCAATGGTTTTAAACTGAATGAGGGTACATTTAGATTGAATATAAAGACAGCATTTTTATGATGAGGGTGGTGGGACACAAACAGGTTGCCCAGACAAGTTGTGTATGCCCAATAACTGGAAGTGTTCAAGGCCAGGTCGGACAGGGCTTTGAGCAACCTGATCTAGTGAAGGATGTCCCATCCCATGGCAGGGGGGTTGGACTAGATGATCTCTAATGATCCCTTCCAAGCCAAACCATTCTGTGGTTCAATGAAATACTAATCCCATATGACTCTATGGCCTTCCCGTATGACTCTCTGGCCTTTTTGAATGACAAAAAACATCCATTGCCTTCAGGAGGAAACTGCAGGGCTGCTTACCAGGATGGCCTGTGCTTCATTCTTCAGGAGCAGAGGCTATCTAGGACTAGCATTTACGACAGTTTCTAGCCATCATACATTTTTCTCACTTGCAGAGCTGCTGTTAAATAAATAAGATTAGCAGTTCTTCAGGGCTCTGCCAGACCTTCTGCTGCTTCTTAAGAGTGTCAACCCATTAGAGTTTCCTCCTGCTTTCTGTTTGCACTAATCCACTGAAAAACCAGGTCCTGGAGGCCTGCCTCACTGACCCCCATAGTCATTAGGAATAATTGTTGATACAGTACAGTGGAACAGCAACAGTGCAATTAAAACAGCTTCTTCGCGTGGCAGAGACTGCGTGGGATTGGCAGGGAGTCTTAATGAGACCCCTGAGCCCATCTATCACCTTCTGCAACCCCTACGTCTGGTTTCATCTTTTGCAGCCGTGCGCCAGTCTCACACGGTGCAGCACATACAGGTACTACGGCAGCCACCGCCACACAGAGCGGGAGGACACGTCCCTCCGCTTTGTTGTCAGCTCCTTACACTTGGCACCTTAAATATGTTGTCTCCTTCCTCCTCATTTTCTTTCCTTTTCTTCTTCCTGCCCCAGACTCCCTCTGAGGAACGGTTTTCATTTAATCCAAGCATGTTTGGCACCAGATTCCTTTTGTCCCACCCAGGAGTCAAGGGCATTTTGAGGTCTCAATGGGCAATAAATAAAGATTTGGGTTCTATTTCTATGCTCACATTATGGTGGCCTGGTTACCCATCTTAAGCTTTCTACCTTTGGAATTTGATGGCAAGAAGAGGGTGAAGACTCTCCCCTTCTCAAAGCCACTCTTCACATCAGCTCTTCATTGTGCTGCGTGAAAATGAATAGCAATGCTTTATCCTGGGACAGGAGAAGCACTGGATCCACAAAACTGAAGAAAAATATAAATACTTCCAGCTTTTGACAAAAGTCCATCTTGACTGAGCATGACAACCATGGGCACATAAGTCTATATACAAAACACAATTAATCTTGAGTTTTTGTGTAACCATCAGAGCTGCCGTTCCAATAAACCCCCACGGGGCAGAGGCAGTGGTCAGCAAGGGGTGCTAAGGGAACCCCTAAAAAACATGCTGCCATGGGAGATGGTCCAGCAGCACCAAGGGCCTGAGTAAAATCACTGAAGGCAACAGCCCAAGCAGCGAGGTTTTTCTGTTCATCCTGCAAAGGCAAATCCCATCAGCTTCTCTCAGCAGAGAACAAGGGAGCTTCACCCAGGTTTGCAGCTTTCGGTCACCCTGTGCACAGGAGAAAGTGGTTGCATAGGACGAGGTATCTGGTGACATAAAGCACATTTATACCTGGGCAACAGAGCGTGGTGTAGAGTGCCTCAAGCTAGCGATGACCTGAGCTAGCACAGCCTACTGCAACCAAGGACCTCAGCGATTAGTCACCAACATCGTGAGACAGGACGTCAGGCGCTCTCAACATTCTCAATCCCACAGCAACTCAACTCAAGGGCAGGAGCCCCAGAGAAAGGGGGAACAGGGTCCACACACACTAACAGATCCAGGGGAGCTCCAATTAGACTGTATCACACCAGGAGGAGCAGCATGCCCACAAGCATTAAGCTTTCCCTTGAGAAGGGAGCTGTGTTTCCAGGTCCCTCCCTTCCCTGTGTTCCTTACTCACATATATAGGTAGCCATGGTGACAACAGTACACCAGGACATTTATGTCAGGCTCGATGACTACTAAAACACAGGTAAACAGAAAACGCCTGCCTTTGAACAGCACGGTCCTGACAGGAGATGGCCACGTTTGCACCTGGGCTACAGCCCTTCACTTCCCACATCAAACACTTTCCTGCAGACCCTTTTGCTCAGCCTGGAGCCAACTGACTGGAGGATTAAAAAAATGAAGTACTTTCCTTCCCCTCTTTGGAGGGCAGAGCAGAGATGTGCCCCAGAAAGTCTTGCTCACAGTGAATGAGATTTTTCATACCTTGCGAAAGCAGCTCTTTCCCTCTGTTCCCCACCTCCCCTCGATGCACATCCTGCCTGCAGACACACTTCTCCCCTCTCCCAGATGGAAGGGTTGGAGGCAAGTAAATCCCATCTGTCTCAAATTCAACCACAACCACTGTGGCAGATGCTGCCCTACTTTATTTCTCACAAGCATATATTAGAGACCCTCCATAAAACCCTCCACAACTACTGCTGTACTGGAGCAAACTTTCTTTTGGCCTAGTATCAGCCAACAAAGCTTCAGCCCATAGGGAACTTGGCACAACCGCAACTTCTCTGCATGACGTGGATGGTTGTAGAGCTGACATTTCCCCCATCGCCAATGTTGGAGGAAATATGAAGAGGCAACCTAGAGCACGACGCTGCTTTGTCTCTGATTTTCTCCCAGCCCAATAAATGCTTCAGAGACTTTTGCAAAGCAGAAATACTTGTGCAAGGTCTTGCGCTTGAAAGTATATCCAAATTATAATTGAATACGTTTCTCTAAAGCAAAGATAACAGGCCAAGGACTCGGGAAAATAACGTTTTAGGTGAATGTCTGCTGGAGACAGGCAAGCTGTCTGGCAACAAACTCTTTGGGGAACACACAGCTCAATACTCTTGCTGAAGGGGATCAGGTGAAATTATAAGACAGGGAAAAGTAATGCATCTTGAGAGGTTAAATGCAACAGCCTGATTGCTCCTCTCAATTATCCCAATCTTACTGTGTGAATTCACCATTTCAGAAGTGCCTATTTCTGAATTACCCTGAGAGGAGCAAGAGGGTAAGTCAGTGAAATCACTAAATGAAAACCAACCACTTCAGATAATATGTGCAACCCAATTCAGTTAGCACAACAAATTCTGTACACGTTTGAAATATCATGAAAATAGTGTCTTTAATATACAGTTTATATACTTACAATACGCGGTTTAAATTTGTTCATATACATTACAGGGATATTTATTTGCACCTGGTTTAAATAATAATCTGCCTTCAGCCTTTTACACAAAAGCCCAAAACAGCACAAGAGTTCCACAAAAACCATGCTTCGTTTTGTAACGGAAATCTACTAAGCCAAAGTTTTGGGGCTTTTTTTTTTGTCCCCCAAATGTTTTTTTTTTTGACCTACCCAAAGTGAAACTAAAGAGCTAAGAACTACCAGATATTTTTAATATAATTCAGAAGATTGTCCAGGTCAAGAGAATCACTCTGCAGATTTTCACACTGAAAATTTGGTTATTACGCACAGAAATGGTAAAGTTCGAACAACTCCTGGACTATTAGGAGTTTAAGACATATCAAACGAAAAGTCATTTATTGCTGGGTATCAACAAGGGGCCTGCATTCGCCTACTGCCCTTCCATCCCTAGTGTGAATAAAAAGCACAATCCCTCACTTCGATTAAGATTTCGCTCGTACCTTGTCGCTTGTCCACGGGAAAGCTGCAATTTCAGAGCATCAAAAAGAGGAGCCAGGAGAGCTGGGCTAAGCCCTTGTCTTTCACACACGGCTGGTGTTTGGCTTTTCAGTAGCGTGGTGACCACGCTTTGTTCAGCGGGGAGACAAACAAGGTGTTGATTCAAGAAGAAAAGACAGGAGAAAACACTTCAAGTATTTATACACTGATCTGAAACACGGTGGGTTTTGAGACAGCATTGCTATTTACGCTGTTTCTCTTGAAACTGTTGTTGTGCAATAAAGTCCATTAAAGTCAAACTGCTGTATTGCAAAAAACCCCGTGTAATACACGGTTACTTGAAATCCTTGCTTCTAGCTGCAAAGAACACTTCAAAATACATTTTCCTTCTAATTTTGAATGGACCAAATGTTTTCTGTCTCTAAATTCCTAGCCATAAGCAATTTCACAATACAGTAAGAACTCAAATATGAACTTTGAGTTGACTTCAATACAGCTTTGGTTAGCCAGCCAAGCAGCAATACAAAGAATCTTAATCCTAAGCACAACGAGCATCTAAAGGAAATGAGCATTTCTCCTCAAGTTTCCTTCCCATCCCTTCCCAGGCCAATTCTGTGTCCACCTCTAGAAAAGCCCCCATGCCAAAATCCAGCTTTTGCTGCTGAAGGCAGCATTGGTCCTTGCACCACACGTGACCGTTGCATAGAAAGGATGTGCTTCCTGCTGCAGGACTGAGACAGCTCCATACAGAATTACATGTCAGATTTCTTCCTATCAAAACCCCCAGACAAAGACCCCGAGGATAAGACAACTTCAGACAATGACTAAATACTCACCAGAGGCTTTATGCTTATTTAATCTGAGGAACAACATCCCAGGTTAGGACTAGTCTGATTTAGTAGACTGCCTCCAAAAAAGTAGCTTTTAGGCCAACTCTGGCATATGTTGTCTGAACTTAATGGCTACATCTCCATCAGCAGACAAAATGTCCAAGGACAACCAACACAGCTCACATCAACACGATTGAACTCTGCTATCCTCCAAAACCAGGCTGGTTTCCCCTGATGCTTGGAGCTGTGCTTGGAGCTGTCTGAGACCATCCACTGCACAGGCCAGTTGGATTGCACCAAACCAGGCAAGAGCTCACACCAACAGCTCAGCAGCAAGGGACTCCCACAAGAGAGTGTCCGTGCCGCTTGGTTTGCAAGTCCTATCAAACGCTAAAGTGCTGTCTCCTCCTACTCACATGAGCTGATAAAAAGTTCATATCACAGGGATGTTCCCCAGAGCTTTCAGACGGTTCCTAATCACAGTGGGAACATTAAAGTAATCCCCCATCTCAAAGCACGGTAAGCAGTGCAGCATTTTGTAACCTTTTCAATTTAAATCTCCAGGTTTCACACTTCATCCTTCTAAAGACCCTGTGTGGTTCTCTGCTAAGGCCTGAAGCTCTCCTCTGCTCCTGTCCCATCTCAAAGGTGTCACCATCTCTCTACTGTCACGAACTTCCCGTGAGATTGATGTGTTCACATCAGTCTGCCCTGCTCAGACTACCTTCTAAAGCACCAAGGACAGCCCTGACCCCCTAACACCACAGCGGTGAAGCTCAAGAGGAAAGCAAATAAATTAGATCCCATGGGCATCAGTGCTGCCTCAGCCTCGCCACCTACAGAGCAGTGGAGAGGCCAAGCCACCGCTTTGCTCACCACTCTCCTGATTTCACAAGAGCAGATGCTTCAGTCCCGCTTGGGCGTCACAGCAGGTAGCTCCATGCCACAGTCATGTAATTCACACAACACAAAGGTCTGGAACAGCTAAGTCACTAAAAAACGCTTGGAAAATAAAGGTGACGAGCAACTTGGGGCAAAAGAAAAGGTCAAATGCTAACATATGACGCATAAAAATAAGTAAGCAGTGCTAGGCAAGAACAAGGCAAGTGGAAGGACATCAGTAGCAAGTTTGCAGTTAGAGGTTTTGGCTCGACTTTTGCACCCAGGCTCTGCTTCTGAAATCTCTGCACACTTCTAGGCCTTTCAACAGGACTGTTGTATTTCGGTCTATGCGTATGTGACGCTAATGCAGCAGCATGGTCATGAACGCAAATTCCACCAGCCTGCTTTCGAGAAAAACCATTCCAAGCAGGCAGGCAGAGAGAACAGAACAGGTCTCCATCTGTGGTCAAAGAACACTATTTTCTCAGGGATGTTAAGATCTGGTGAGCATTAGCAATATTTAAAGTTAATACTACCAAGACTGTCATCTCCTCTTTTTTGAGAGACAGAGAGGTTTGCTTTTTTTAACCTGGAATTAATAAGCCAAGCAAATCAAAAGCGAGGTACCAGAGATTTGAAATTTGGCCCTTTCAAATTTGAACACTCATTTGATGTAGCAGGAGTTAAAACACAACCGACTTCAACTTGCATGTGCCTACCAACAAGCATTTGAATTTGATTTAGTCTTACTTGTAGCTAGAATATTTTAGGATGCCAATTAAAAAGCATGCAGAGAAAGCTATTGATTTGTTGCTAAAAGTCAATACACTAAGAAAAAGAGTAGGATTACAAACTCTTGCGGTTTTCCTATTGGGATATTTTTTGGCTCACTGCTTTCTAGTACCCATGTCAACTGGGCTTTGCTCTCTGATCGGGAACTGGTGGTTTGCATTATTGCAAGACCAATGATGCATCTTGGCTCCAGCATGAAGACGTGACGCGAAATTTGCAGAAAACTCCATTTGCAAATAAATTCTTTTAAAATTAGTCAATATAGTTGAGAAAACAGGCAAAGTCATCCTCTGATTTTTGTCCCTGCTCTATTTTATCTTGGTGCTCCCACTACGTGTCCTACAACGGAGCAAGAAAGATTCTTTATACTTCAGAAAGGTAAGAAAGGCAGGTGATGGTGTTACCCTGGCCAGGGCTCTGCTCAGCAGTAGGTGAAGGTGAAGTTGCTCCAGCATCCCTGGCTCTGACCACCTGAGGGTTCTAGGCACGCACGCTTGCTGAGGATGGACACCACAGACTGCTTCCTGAGGACCTCCACAAATCCTTGCATTCAGTACTACAAAGGCAGGGGATCCTGGGGTTATTTAAACACCTTTCAGAGAGCTCTGCCAACTACAAGAAATCAGCAACAGATTACCACAAGTTAATCCTATTTCTAGCCTTCTGAGCAGTGAAATTTGAAAAGTCTCCAGGAGCACACTCAAGCCCCCTTCCCATTCTCTGTGCTACTTCCATGTGACATCTACTGTAGTGAGCTTTTGCAGCTGGGCAACTGAATAGGGACCTCTTACAATGCTGCAGTCCACCCACTTTGACACCCACATCCTCCCAGCCCACTGCAAACAAGACAGGTGAACTCCAACCATCGCAAGCATTTCCCGGGGCACGGCCCAAACCCTCACTTGGCCCCTTCTCACCAGCGCGCCAGGAGCTGTTTCTGTTCCCTCCCACCTCTCTAATGCTTTATTTCAAAGGCATCCTACAGGAGAACTATCACCTTCCCACACGGATCCGACCGCAGGAACAGGACAGCGCATCGAACGCATTTTCAGATGATCACAACAGCACAGAGGAGAAATAAGGGGTTGCCTTTTGTCAGAGCAAGGCTACAGCAAGGGCTGTGCTAGCAGGCCGCTGCGGCGGGCAGGATCAGCCCAGGAATTCTGGGCCTTTCCTATGAGAAAGCTACACGACCAGAAGTCAAGCTCCTTACTCCCGCCATCTGACTACAAAAGCAACTTTTGAAATCTACAGGTCATAAACTTTTAATTGGCCAGGGCAGAGTGGCTCAGCAGGAAAATCCCCCTTCTCCCTCCCCTCTGGGCAACGAGCTAAGCAAGACTCCTCTTAACAACATTTAACTCTTTTTTTTTTTTGCTCAAAGTAACGTGGAAAATGTATCCACATCACAGGTAGTCAGAAAGATACTGGTAATAAAAATACGCTGCAGGAAGAGTGTATTAGTGGCACTTCACAGCAATTCTTAACATTTTCAGATGTAGTGTCAAAACAATGCTTTTGTATATCTGAACATGATTTTTCTTAAACAGAAACGGAAGAAAGTCACAGCATGTTGCTGAAAATTATTTGAACAGAAATAATCCCACAAGAAATACTTTTTTTTTTTTTGCAGTTAACACAAAACTGTAAACTGGATTGGTGTGTGTCTTTCAGCATCAAATTGTTCAGTAATAAATATGACTAAGTCTTAATAGACTATGGAGTAAAAGCTCCCTTAGTGTCCTGTATGTAGCAGCTGTTGAACGTTCAGGGGTGCACAAGGCACACCTCTGCAGATTCTCTACCTTTATTATTGACATACCAAAAAAAAAACCAAACCATTCACCACTCCAAAATGTTTACCTGCATAGTAAGAATTTTTCTACTACTATTTACAGAAATGTCTTTTAGTGCAAAAAACAGGAAGTGATGTATTAGCTGAAGTGCATCGAGCACATCTTGTGCAGTTTCACTAATAACTAGTCAGCATCACATCTTGGGCCGCCAACCATTAATGAACTGTAGTATTTTCTTAACCTGCAATTTGCTTAGCTTAAAGTCTTCTGACAGGATTTCTTCTGTAAGCTGAACCAGTAAATTGCCATCAATCTTCTCTGTAACAAAAAACGATATGACATCTTCTGACAGACCAATAAACCTCAGTGATTTAGACACTTCCTCTATCGAGAGTCCAGAAAGGTCCGTGGGTGGCTGCCAAGGAGAGCCGTCCCCACAAGACCTTGGTGCTAACTGGAGGTGGAGGGGAGACGAGAAGGGGTAAGACACAGAGAACGTATCCTGCATGCCCTTTTTAATGAGACACTGATCTTCCAAGAGGTTTGGAGAACCAGTTTTCGACTCCTCCTCGGCACCATCTATTTTCAGTGGCAATGGACACGCATCCGCAACTGTCTTCTCTTCACCTGACTTTGGTGCCCGAGGAGGTAAGGCAGGACACGAATGGCTCTGCTTCGCGTTGCTGACTCCCAGAGTTTTTTCATCAGTGCAGTCTAGAGAGTAACTTGCCGACTTTGGACAGCTAGAGATGGTGTTGGTGAACTCTGCTGGGGTCAGTGGGGAGCACCCCACCGGGAGCTGACACCCATCGAAGTCAAAAGTCAAAGGTGCTGGACAGTTTCTCTTTGGCGTACCTGGAGTCTTCTGTCTGGGGTAACTGTAGCTCCTGCTTGGATCAAGCAGGAAATCACTCCTATTCAGGCCTTCAGCAGTTCCTGAAAAATGGTTTGGCCAAGATAACCTCGAAGGCAGAGCTTCAGTTGAGGGGCTTCCCAAAGGCATCGTGCTCTCAGGCTCTTTGGATTCGGTTTTCATCATGTTACAAGGGTAGCAGGAAACAGGTGTGCTCTCAGCTGGGTTGGTGTTGTCGCTCTCTGTGACACTGCTTAAGGAAGAAAGCAGAAAGGATGTCATTAGTACAAAAAGAAGTGGCATTTGAATAAATTCATAAATCATCTGACAGAGTCGGAGAGTGGCTGTCACAAGGAAAGAATCTTCTTTCCTCCGGCAGTACTTTTCAGATTTGAATTAACAACGCGTTTGAATAATGCATTGACAGTTCCTTTACTCCTTCTACAAGCCTGACAAGATGCTGATACACACAACAGCCTCATGTCTTGGCTCTTCGGGCTCGTAAAAGAGTAGATGTCTCAATTCAGTTCTGTGTCATTGCCTGAACACTCAGTTTTTCCACTGTTGAATTCCTGAGGGACACCACCATGAAAAAGGAACAGCCTCACATATACTAGAAGATGTTCTCATCCTGTATTTTGTATTTACATACCATGGATGTGTCATGCTATGCAAAAGCTCCTAACAGGGGCAAGTCACCACTGCTCTAGACCCAAGCTTGACTGATATAAGAGATGACCAAAAGCTCTTTTGCAGCCAACATTTTCATTTGTTACGGCTCTTTTACATGCACAGGATCCTTCCCCACTGGTCACCAGTGTAGAAACTGCACCAGTGCATGGCACAATAACACAGAATTAATTAATGCTTACTGTCAAAGGAAGTGTTAGCTGGAAGGGTAAGCAGACCCAGCTGTAGATGCGGAAATATCAGGCTTTAAGCTTAGCCCACAGTAGCTTGTTTGTGTGTCCATATCCTTAAAAAGCCATGACAAGAAACACTTGCTTTTCAAAGGCCCCTAAAGAAAGTTACCCTGACCTACTTCCAGGTAACAAACCAAGCTCAGCCTGTCCAGGGGAACTGATGGCTTATATCCAGGTGTTCCCCAGAGACAGAGATGCCAACAAAAGCACGCAACGTCATCAAAAGCAAATGTTTGCTTCTTTCACGCTACTTTCTAAAAAAGAGTCTGAAGGATTGGGTTGTCTTTGGAATTCTGGCCAATTAAGTGAGAACAGTGGCAAAACAATTAGCAGGTTTATAAAGTCGTTATTTAACACAGAAGATG
>JAVSBS010012824.1:20856-32107 GCA_033124195.1 Coracias cyanogaster | reverse complement strand
AAAAGTGCGTCTGTAAATGCAATAAACGAGCCTTGCTGAGCACCATCTGGTGGGCATGTCTCCTGTCGTCTTCCACAAACTATGTTGACAGAACATTTTTAAACAAGTAGAAAGGAATATGAGCACTGATGATTGCATTCTCTTACACAGCAGTCTTGCACTTCTAGCACTCATAAATGCGGTAGATTTGTTAGCCTTCTGTGTTACAATGCATAGATCCTCCAAATGAGTGCATTTCTCATTTGGCCCGATGGAAAGTAAGTTTGATTTTTATCTCAGGAACGTAATTTTATGTAACTACACACAGAATTTTGTGTTGTTATTGACACTTTTCTTTTAACACATTTAAAGCAATTTGCTCTTACAGTGAACAATGTACTGAGATTTGATGGAAATTTATTCACTGTTTAGTTATTCTTACTATCAGAAATGATGGTGTAGTCAGCTCTTTAGAAGCTACAGCAGAATTCCTACTTCCTTTGCGACATCTCAACATCACTACTTGTGATTCTGGGCATAGATACATGCCTTTCCCAGAAGGAGATTGAAGGTTTTAAAAATTCCTAGAAGAGGAAGATTTATGGAATATCTCAGGAACAAGGCAGGGAACACACACATGATGCAATGAGATGGCTGTTGAGTATTATTAATCATAGTTCATATTATTCATAGTTCATATTATTTGTCATAGTTCATTGTGCTGCTATACTTTTCTCTTTACAGTACTTCATCCCATTTTTTCTTGGGCCATTTCACCAGCTGTTTTGAATGCTAATCCCCTGCTTCAGTGTATTTTCAACCCCTCTCATCTTGGTGTTGTCTGTAAATTGAACAAATACTGTCTCTCTGTTTCCAAGTCCTGGCTAGTAAGATTTTTTAATTGCAGCAGGGAAGAGTCAAGGTAGGCGTTAGAGAGAAACTGTTAAATAGATTGATTGGAGACTAGAAAAGGCCTCTATCAGTGGAGATCATTTAAGAACAGATTAGAGAAACCTCTGTTAAGAATGAGCACAGACGGTCATGCTTTTGGACAGTTCAGGTGGCTATATGCATTCTCACAGTCCCTTACCATCTTGTCTTCTCTCATTTTATAACCTCTTATACAAAAACTTGAATATACAATCTAGACTTCAAAAACAAGCATGATGTATGATTGCATATGTAGCTTGCAAAATTAGTAAAGTGTGAAAAAATGATAAGAAATTTTATGTGCACTTGGAAATGATTACAGATTGAATCCCCAGGACAGCCTGGCGTAGTTTGAAGGTCATATACTGTGATGCAAAAAGAAAAATTCTGCAATCCATTTAAGCCAGATTATCCATCTGATATTGAACCTCTTTATTACATTGTTTATTGAAAGACTCTCACTCAGAACACTACTGTTCTTTTGTAAATCTCCTTTACAATTACACTTAATGTTACAGTTAGGAATATTCACAATTTTTTAATTGATTGAAGTAACAGAACATTTATTTTAACTAACCCAAACTTATTTTGATGTCTATTATTAAGGATAAAGAACCAATCAGTATTCTGGCAACCTAATGTTTGTTTGAATGCCAAATCTCCATCTATCCCCAGTGAGTTAATTTATTTTTTTCCCCCACTAACTGACAATGTCATCTGACAAAAAGAAATTTCATGTGGTTACTTAGTTATGGAAAATGATCAAAAGCTACAATAATTGAGCTATCATCTGGTGTGTGTGTGAAGGAATAGTTAATAATATATTCAGCTTTTCCGTATGCACTCTAAGAAAGCTTGTGCCAGCGTTTCTACATGTTCAGATAGGAGAGATGCAAAGAAAGCACAATGTAAGAGAAAACATCTTTTGTTCCCATCTAAAATAGTTGCTGCATACAAGCAATTAGGATGTTGTACAGAGTCTAACTCAGGTGTGTACAAAGTATACAGAGAGAACAACTCTTTATTTTTCTTATGTGGTCCTAAGACTGTGCATGTTCCAAACTTTCACTAGTGAGAGGTCTTACTGATACAGGAAAAACACATATTCTGCAAAATTGAAGCATAAGCCCATCTATAAAAACCTAATAGATTTTAGTTAGCTGTCAGACGCATTATTTAGCCCAAATTATCATACCTACTCAGCTGTCTAATCTTTATTTAGGAAAGTAAGTTTTAGTACATAATAGTGTAAGGGAGTCCAACTTCAAGGCTACATACAGCTGTCACACTGTAACCACCCCTGCAGGAGCCAGGGGTTAATGCCTCAAACCCCACATGGTGAAAGAAGCATTGTGATACTTGCCTGCAAGGCAAGGAGGCAAGGAATGTGTGGGAGGTTGGATAGCCCTATCTCCTTGAACAGGACTATGCCCATCCCTTAAAGATAAAGTAGTTGACCATGCACCCCACCAGAAAGGACAATCAGTCAGAATTCAATACCGGGTCTCTGTGACCCCTGACTCAACTGGAGGAAAGGGTTAATGCTACCCTTCCCACTCTCACGAATTCAAGGAACTGTGGTCACCACCCTCTTGTGACTTTCGTGTGTATTAGTTACCACCCTCTGTGTTTTCCATGTAAATTAAGGAATACCTCTATACCACAAGGGGATAAAAGGACAGTAATACATTGATACATGGTGAACCCACCACCATCAGAGAACTGGACCAGATGAGACATTGCTGGAACCAAGGATAGTGATCCTAAAATTTTCTCTTTCTTCTTTCTCTCTCTCCTCTTTTCAGCACTCACCACTGGCTGGACTTATGCTGGAACCTATCTCTCCCTCCCACTCTCACTCCAGCTCTCTTTTGTGCTCTAACCCATGCCTCTCTCACCCCTGTCCCTCTCCCTCTCCACCTTTTTACCTTTCCCTAGTAAGCAACATAAGGCATGAATCTCACACGCGCAGCAAGTAGTAGGCATCTTTGTTAACCAAAGAGCCTAGTTATAGAAGTTTTGTTTACTGCATTGATAGTTAAGCTCAATTATGGTTATGTCAATTTGTTATTGTATTGATTTGCAATCATAGTAATAGTTATTATAATTTCATTAGTTGTTAAAGACCAGTTATGCAATAAATTCTTTTTTGTTTACCCATGGATTGGTGCTGTGTACACCTAATTCCAATCAAAAGAATCTGCAAATCTGAGTCACCTCTTCCCACCCTCCCCTGCCCCATTTGGGTGGGATGTGACATGTCCAAGAGCCACATCTAGAAAAAAGGAGATGAAGTAAACATACAGGTGACTAGAGGGCAAAGCAGAAGGAATTGCAGCAGGGCTTTTCCACAAAACCAGTATTTTCCTCTCCATCACCCTCCAGCCTTTCCTATTGCTCAGTTGCCACCTTTTTTTAGTGACAGTGAAGCTAACATACTAAGAGGACAAAACAAGTGAAAAAAAATATCTCTAATCAACTGCATTTGGTAGTTAATTGGAAAGACAGACCAATTAGAAGTTTTAGAAACTTTATATATACACTCACAAACACTTGCAATGTGCAGAACAGAAGACTCAGCGTATTTAATAGATGTCTAACACACATTTAAGCAAAGGATGAAATGCAACTCCCAGAGATATGTGCATTTTTTTTTCTGATGTTGCCTCCTCTCCATCTTTCAGTTTTCTGTTAAGCTGTCTTCCATGTACTTGGCAAGGGTGATTCATCAGACTATTTTTTTTCTGCAGCATTGTGCAGAAGCTGTTGATGGTACTATTTTTGGAAAATTTGCTAGAGTACACATTGTCTTACTCTCGGACTAAATGTAACACCTCCTACTTTTTCTGTAACAAGGCTAGCACTGAACTTACAATTGATGCAAGAAGAATAATTTACTTTGTTTTTAAAAAAGAACAGTTGTACATGTTTCTTTGTATTATGTTTCTCAGTTCTTCTGATCTTTTAAAAATAATTCTTTCCCCTTAATCGTAGAGTGTATTTTTTAAGACATTTAGTTTTATTCAAATAATAAGACGTGCATGATATTGATGGTTTTATTAAAAAAACCAAACAAACTGAAGTGAATATTGCTTCCTTCTTATATTCACAAAGTTGTAACCTTTGTTTAGTTTCAGTGAATAGTTCCCAGTTGCAAGCTTCCAAAGAGCAACCTCTAAACATTAAGAATAAATTTCTTAGAACAGCCTTCTTATGTTCAGCCTAATTTCTCATTTTAGACAACCAGCTGTGATATCAGTGGAGTGAGTTTAATCGCTGCTGCTCATTTGTGGCAGCTTTTACACTGAAGACAATTAAGTATATTTCTGTCATAATGTTATAGCATTCTGACCCTTTCTGAGTCTTGCTTCCCTCCTTGCTACATTGAATGCACCCTCAGTAAGTTTGCAAATGACACCAAACTGAGTGGGAGTGTTGATCTGCTCAGGGGTAGAAAGGTTCTGCAGAGGGATCTGGACAGGTTAGATCAATGGGCTGAGGTCAACTGTATGACGTTTAACAAGGCCAAGTGCTGGATCCTGCACTTTGGTCACAACAACCCCATACAAGGCTACAGGCTTGTGGAAGAGTGGCTAGAAAGCTGCCTGGCAAAAAAAAGGATCTGGGGGTGCTGGTGGACAGCTGGCTGAACATGAGCCAGTGGTGTGCCCAGGTGGCCAAGAAGGCCAACAGTCTGTTTCAAAAATATTGTGTCCAGCAGGAGTAGGGAAGTGATCGTTCCCCTGTACTTGGTGCTGGTGAGGCTACAGCTTGAGTACTGTGTTCAGTTCTGGTGCCACAGTATAAGAAAGACATTGAGATGCTGTAGCAAGTCCAGAGAAAAGCAACCAAGCATGTAAGGGGTCTGGAGAACATGTCTTACAAGGAGTGGCTGAGGGAACTGGGGCTGTTTAGTTTAGAGAAAGGAAGGCTGACGGGAGACCTTATTGCTTGCTACAACTACCTGAAAGGAGGTCGTAGAGAGATGGGGACCGATCTCTTCTCCCAAGTAAGTAATGATAGGATGAGAGGAAATGGCCTCAAGTTGCACCAGGGGAGGTTTAGGCTGGATATTAGGAAAAATTTCTGTACTGAAAGAGTGATCAAGCATTGGAACGGGCTGCCAAGGGAAGTGGTGGAGTCACCATCCCTGGAGGTGTTAAAAAAACTTGTAGACATGGCATTTCAGGGCATGGTTTAGAGGTCATGGTAGTGTTGGGTTGACAGCTGGACTTGGCGGTCTTTTCCAATCTTAATGATTCTGTGATTCTATGATTCTATGCAGCAGCACATGTGTGCTAAGCCTGGCCGTACAGCACACCAGAAGGGTCCACACAGGAACCAGGAGTACACAGTACCTGTACTGTTTGGAAGAGAAAACACAATGAACACCTCAGTCGGTGATCTAGCATCCACTTACAAAGGTGATTAACCTGACCTATTTTAGTTACCTTAGGATGTAAAATACCATGCCCCCAAAATACCTTTCCCACTGTCCCCTTCCTTTCCCACCCAACAAAGTGAGATGAATGTGTCAGACATGCATTTTGGCAGATTAAAATTAACATTTATTTTTCTTCCCCTTAATACATTGACTAAAATGTTCCTCTGCACAAGGTGACAAGGGTTAGGTTCCTATTATCTCTAATTGTCAGAAGATAATGGGTGCATTAAGCTGTCCTGTATTTGGCATAAGTTCTTAACCTGATGAGCATGATTTTTCTATTTTATGGATCTTAACATTTAATCTGACTCATGATTATCTATCAGTCTACAGATGCATAGGTACATTTTACAGTGCAAAATTTTTTTGCTTGCTTCACAGAGCTAACCTTTACATCATCAATAACTACTCATTAGGAAAAGACCTGTTTGTTGGTTTAAAGTTAGTTCCACTTTAGGGTGCTGAAAAACTTCAGAAGAAGCTTTTTCACTTCCTATTTATTGACACTACTCAAAACTCCTCATGGTTTGCTTTTATAGACTCCCTGAATAGAATTAAAGCTGCAGAAAAAGCTACTGTCCTGTTACACGTCAGGATCTCTTGTGGGGTTTTTTGTTTTTTGGGGAGGGGTGGAGTTTTGGTTTGGGGTTTTTATTTATATTCTTTGTGTGATTGCTTTTTTCTATTGCATGCATTTAGTCCCCTTAAAAAAAAAAAACCAAACCTATCCCTTGCCAATCATATTTTTTGCTGTTTTTTGTCCTTGCCCACTATGTTTCTCTTGTAGCATTTTCTGCAACAAACCTTTCATAGTGTTCTCTACATTAGCAAAGCTACTTCTGATAGTCATTTAAACATTTTCCAACTCGTCCCCAATCTCATGAATACTTTCGATTACCAAATTAAACCGAGATGATTTGTCAAGTCCTGTGTAAAGAATTCCATTTTGCAGTCTTACTACAATTTATCTTTGAATCTGTATTACTATACCATTTTTATGGCATCATTTAAGATTTAATATCACTTACTTTTCTACTTTCTACCTCAGTGAGTGATTTCAAATCCTGCATTTGTGTTTCACTTTATGTCCACCCTGTAAGTTTCAGCAAAGTTTATCATATTTATTGTAAACTTAACTTTAAGAATTTAATTAACTTTCATGATGTTCAGCTACCAATTAAAAAAAAATTTAAAAATAACTTTCTGTCTCTAAATTATCTTTCTTTTGCAATAACATGTTTACAAAGTATCTTTAGATTGCAATTTGAGCATGTTTTCTGAGATTAAAAACAAAAAAGAAACACACAAAAAGCCCCTCCATTTTCTTCAGTGTTTTACATTTTTAGGTTGAAAATCATGATAGTTCTTACTTTGTAAGTTAAAAAGCTCATTTTGTCAAAATGTTACATTTTTAGTAGGAGAATAAACACTTTAACTGAAAATCCTAAATAATTCTGTACTGTGTTTTAGCAGGAAGTTTCAATAGTCTTCATATTATGTTTATATACACAACCTGTAAAGGAATTTCCAGATTTTTAGAAAAAGACTTTTCAGAAATGTTTTAAGCTGACATTTCTTCTATTAATTAAAGAAAGTTAATGAAAGGATAAGCTTAGATGTCTACAGCACCTTCATTATCATACAAACTGCCCACCAATAATCCTACCCTATACAAAACAAAAGATAGTACTTTATTTCCAGCCTCGTTCATTATTGTTTTATGAAGGTAGTCTAGCCATTTGAGGAGACTGGAAACACTTTGTAAACTCAATTTGTTTTCTAAAAAAAAAAATAATCTATATTTCCTATATAAATATTTCTATTTTTCTTTTCCAGTGTGTTTTTTCAGTATAATCACTAAAGAGTTTATTGAAGATTAATATAGTATCTGGGTCTTCCTCCACAATTTTTTATCTGGGAAAATCCAGTTATATAGATAGATGTCTGAATGCCTAGGCCTCATATAATCAAGCAGTAGCAACCACAGGAGCATGAATTTTACTGAGATATGAACTCTGAAGCTTTATTACCAGACAGTCATTATCAATAGGTGATAAAATGCAAGTAACTCTGGTAAGTCAAGCAGATCTTAAATTTCATTTTGTCAGTGTAGGGGGATATCAGCCTGGCTGCAGTAAGAAAGGGAGGATGAATCGGTATCAATCTAGCCTCATTGATCTTTCAGCTTTTCATTCAGACTTAGCCTCTTTTTGCATTCTGGTTCTTTCTGTACTTCCTCTGACGAAACCATGAAGTTAAAAGAAATCAATGCATATAAAGTTATATAGATTTAACATTTTTCAAGGTAATACACTGACTGCTTTGCACAACGAAAACTCTTCCTGTTCCATGGAGACAGAAGATGCTAAACTGTTTGCAAGGTAATTATTGTCTCCCACTCTGTCTGTCAACATTGAGAAGGAAGGCTATGGTGATGAGGGGAGATAACCTATTTTCCTCATGTACTAACTACCATGTGTGTTGAGACCCCCAAAGAGGAAAGTGGAGGTAAAATTATGTAGTGCCATACTTTATTTCTCTAGGATCGGGACAATCCCTGTATTACATTTACTATTGAAATAGTGAACTACTGAAATGTGACTTCAGGAGGCAATTTCCACTAGATATTGGGCTAGAAACAAAAAACATCAAGTGAAACTGGTCATTGACAGTTTTGTCTGGCAATACTGAATGGAGCCTTTAGTACTGTATATTTGCTAGTCAAACAGTAGCATGTCATCCTGAAAAAACATTTAGCTCTTACTTCTGCACCTTTTCTCAGATAGCTTCAGTTTTATAGTTCAATAGCAGAATATAGTGAGTTAAACATCAGCTCTGTAGCACACAGCTTGCCCTCTGACTGACTGAGCAAATACTGACAGCAATGAACATTATAAAGGTTTCAATAGCTTACATAGAAGGTTGTTACCAATGTTTATCTAAAAATTTTGTTTATAACATCATATTAATTGGTTTTGGTTGGTTTTCTGTTGTTTGTTTTTTAAAGATACCATTTAGATGACAGACATATATACTTGATCATACTTGGAATCACAACTGTTTAAATTCTAAATTTTTTTTTAAACTTTTAAATATATACTTTTAACCTTTTTGTATTGATTTTTTAAAAAAATTTTTTACTTTGTTCTGTTCCTTTCTTGAGATTTGATGATAAACAGAAATGCAAGACTACAGACAATCAAGGGGCCTAACCTTCGCTAAGAAAGGTTAGGTATTGGAAACTTAGTTAAATGTTAGTACAGAGGCAAACTATAAATCCATTACTTAAGTTAAATACAACATTAAAAAAAATATCACCTCTGGATCCTTAATAAGATACATTATGGAACGTGAAATCTGTTAAAAGATTTTCAGAGGCATCTGAAGATATGTCATTGTAGTAATTTAAATTTCTTTATTAATCCAGAAGTTCTCCCATTTAGCTACACAAAATGAGTGGTTTAATCCAACATAAAAGGGGCAATATTAGAAAACAGTTATATTTTCTGTCTACTTAGGTGTTTGGAATAAAAGCTATATGCATGCTTATATATGTATGTGTATATACATGTGCATTTGAAAAAAATATGCATAATGTAATATATATATGCCCCAGAAAGTCTGTGATTCAGGTGAGATGTAACTAAAACTCTTTTTTGACTTTGATAATGATATTTTATCTTATTATTTTACTTTCTGAAATCAGATACATATATAGACCCTTGGCTACCTTTTGTTCGTGAGTGATTTCATGGGAACTTACAGAAAAAAAGAGGAGAAAAATGTTTGTCCTCATAAACATCATCACTGATGGCTAGAAACATGTAACAAAAAAAGAGATTCTCATATAACCACATGGCTAGTGAGCTGGGTTTTAAGATACTCGGTTACAATAAATTATCATGACTTCACTAGTTTCAGCTCAGCTACTTTTGTGCTAAGTAAAAATATATCATCAAATGTTGTAAGACATGATAAAATTTGTAGAGCCAGTAAAACAGCACTAGTAAGTATATACATACAGAAATGGATTAAAATCTGTCACAAGGAACAGATTTAAGAGTATGCTGTCCTTGCAATAATGAAAAATACTTAAAAAACGTAGGAACTATTGTTAGTAGTTATCACAAAGTTTTGTATAAGCACTACAGCACGTGGCTGAATACGCTACTTTTCATCCTTAATGTACTTCAGATACAGACTCTTAAGATGTAGCTTACTAGCTCTGGCTCTGTGCACGTTAACTCTATCAAAATCAACAAATAAGAACAAAGTCTTCTTTCAGCAAAAGCTTAAATAGGCTGGATAGTCTGTCTTCATTGGCTAAATTAGAATAAGACATGCAGAAATAGAGTTTTAAAGTTAATGAGGTGAATTAACGAATGAAAACAGCACAGATTTTCTTTGAATTTCATTCAGAAAAAAAGAACTGAATTATGGTTTTATACTCTTTGTATCTGCACAGCCCCTGGGCCTCACATACAGAAGTGGGACTTCCTGAGTCAGGGTCCTCATGGATATACCCTAGATGGTAGGTGATTATAGATCACTTCAGTATGAGAGTTAAGCTTAGATTCTGAGGGTCTATGTATAATACTCTTGTGTTTAAATTGGGAATTTGATCCCATATACCAGGAATTTGTTGGATTGTCATGAACAAAGCAGTCTCAACACCGGGATTTAAAGTTGCTTCCTTAAAGACCAATTAAAATGAACTTTTCTGGTGTGGATATTGATGGGAAAAAAAAAAAAAAAATTAAACAAACACTTAGGGAAATACCTTTCCTTCCTCTTTCCCAGACTCAACTCCACTTCAATACTTCTTCCTTCTTTTGGGTCCCAGCTTCCCTTGTTTTTGCTGAGGGCTACACGCAGTCCTTCCCAATCTCTTTGGTTAGTCATTTGGTGGTACAGGAGGTTGAGGTTAAGAATGGTTCTGCAACACTCACTGCTTTGTACTTTTTTTCCTTTACTGCTTTGTGTTTCTTATTTGTTCCCTTTCTACCAATATGGGTTCCTCCATGGGTCATGGTCCCTCAGAGGTAACCCTGAACCAGCGTGGGCTCCACTATGGTCCACTATCCCTTCGGGGTCGTCCCTGTCTCGGTATGGTTTCCTCTGTAGGCTACAATTCCTTTTGGGGCATCCTTACATTGGCATGGGGTCCTCTATTTTCCACAGTCCATTCAGGGTCATCTACATCCTGGTGTGGTCTCCTCCATGGGCCATAATCCCTCAGGGATACCTCCTCTGTCATGAAGCACTGTCTTCCAGGAGTGTATCTCTAGCCATGCCCCTAACAATATGACTCCACATGTGTCTTTTCTGTTTCTCCTCCCTTTTCCTCACACTCATCTCCTTGCATACCTCATGAGGTGTCTCCTTCTCTATGTCCTTCTGTTCTCTCATGTGTCTCCTGGTTGCATCTCATGTCCCTCATTGCTGCTGCCCTTTCTTAAACATGTTTGATCAGCAGTGACACAAGCTACCCTGCCTGTTGTAGTGCTGGGTCCCATGAGGCTGTTTCTACTGATTGCTGAGCTGGGCCAGGGCAGCTCATGGACTCCCTCCACAGCCCCCTGCCACACAAACACTGCCAGATACGCCCAATACATGGTCCTAGTGTAAAACCTCAGACACAAGCATACATATTAGATTTCACTTTGATAGGGTTTTTTGTCAAGGATATTAGGGTAGTGTGGTGGGTTAACCTTGGCTGAGCGCCAAGTGCCCACCAAGCCACTCTATCACCCCCCCTTTCCTTTCCTGTTGGAAAACAAAAAGCAGTTTAATAACAATAGAAGCAAAGCTAAGCAAATCCGCGCACGGAAGCAAAGGAAAACAGTTATTCTCTACTTCCCATCAGTAGGCGATGTTTGGCCACTCCCTGGGAAGCAG
>JAVSBS010012824.1:0-10847 GCA_033124195.1 Coracias cyanogaster | reverse complement strand
CCCCCCCCCCCCCCCCCCCCCATGTAATAGTAATAAGAAAGGGAAACACATACACGCATTTATATTTGCCAATAATATTGTTATTCTCTCCTTTGCCGGATTCATAACACAAGTCAAGTCTGCCAGCACTTACAAGCATCTTTTGGGCTGTACAGCTTTATGGTGTTCTAGATCCAGTTGTCAAAGCTTTGTAATTTTAAACCGGAATATTGCTTGTTTTCTTCCAGGGTCTTCATTCTCTTGCTTCCTTTCCTGCAATGACCGCTATCTGGTTTTGTTCTGTATTGCTTCAGTTCTGATCTCAATATAACATTCACTATTTCTCCAAGAAGAGTCTTCTAGATTAAAAGCTTGGATCTTAACATATCAATGGCCCAATTACTATAAAAAAAAAATTGCATTTAAAAATTCATATTTATGTCACCAGACAACTTTGCCTTCCAGTTGAGATGTTAACTGTCATACAAGTTTTGAATGATCTTGCACTTGGGAATGTTTTCCAGTAAATCAAAGTCCAATGAAATGAGCATATTAGAGGCTCAAAAATGTCCAAAAAAATCACACTTTTTTTTTGAGAATGGACAGTGACCTCATTGCCAAGGGTACAATATAGAACTTATAATATAAAATGTACATATGAACTAAAGAGAGACCACAAATTACGCTGAAAAACATTCTTCAGAATAATTCAGTCTTTAAAATAATTCACCAATAAAACACTTTTTGGGCAGATGGTAAACACTTTCGGCTTCCACTCGCTATTCTTAGGGGATTATATATTACAACATAAGTCCTGAAAGTAGAAATTAGTACAAGTTGATATGTTTTGAAAAGTAACATCCTATTTTCATCCTCTTGGCCTCATAGGAATTTATCTTGATACATTTTGAAAATTTAGACACAAGCTGAGCAAAGAATTAAGAAAATATTTTTTTTAATATAACAAAATTTAGTAAAAGTAATTTTTAAGAATATTAACAGGCCAACTCTAACTTGGAAAAAAAAATGATGTCCTGAATCAGAAAGGTTGTAAAAAATAAATCAGGAAGAGTTGCCTGTGCTTTCTTGCTCATTTTATACTCCTTCACCTTACTATACTGAAACTTTAACTGGATTAATATTGTATTAAAAAAAAATGGCAGAAACTAGATTAAACAGTCCCTTCACCTCTGATCTGGACTGTCCACTTGCTTTGATTACAGAGCCATGGTATTTTCCAGTCATTTTAGAAGGTGCCATTTGTCTGCTACTCCAAAAAAGAAACAAATAATACTCTGTGTGATGACACTAATTAAATCGAAACCAAGATGAGAGAAATCACAGAGACTCCTTTTGCCTTAAAGCCCAAATATATTACCTCTCATAAAACACGTTTCCCAACCTAAGGAGCAAAGATTCATAACTTTGATTTCCCACAGTGCCACTAAAACAGCTAATAGCGATTTTTTAATGCAAATTCATTTTCTTACAAACCCAATTTAAGTGTCATTCAATTTTCTTATCTGTGGCCATATGCTTAAAAAGTAATTATTATTTTAGCATTTTTTTTATTAAAATGATGATATCTGTGGTTCTAGATCCATTAAGTACAGATACTAAGTGAAGTTTCAATAGAGGAGTCATGTCATGCATTTTCCTGTTTTACAACTTGCATTGTAGCTGCTGGTATGAAACACAGATGGAATAGTATTGAGCCATCATCATTTTATACTGCCATCAGTTACCTGATCACACAAGGCAACACTGAACTCAACAACATCCCCTCAGAAGTCTTCTTTCAGACAGTCCTGCCATAGGTTCCTGGGGGCCCAGTTCCTCTGCTGCCCACTGTGGTGCCAGCATCACCTGCTGGACACAACAGACAGAGATGGCTCCCTCAGCGGCCCTTTGCATGGAAGGACACCACTGAAAGAGCTCAGCAAGAGATGACCAGCCTCAACAGAAACCACACCCAACAGAAAGCTCCTCTGACTAATTGGTTCCTGGCTAAAATAGTCCCAGCCTCACCAGCCCCTACACCCCACCCCACCCCAACCATGACCACCTGAGTGAAGGCGGAGCCACAGAGGCACAGGTGGGCCAGGTTCTGCCTCTGCAACATGACATCAGTAGGAAAAACAAAACATTCTGCTAGGTTGTGACTCATTCACAAGTTAACTCCAACTTGGGACTCACAACTCAGGCCCTGCACTTCAAATAGGTATCCAACAAATTCTCTGATATCTAACTACCGGGTATAGAAAAGTATGTTTGTTTCTTGTATTTTTTTCTAATAAATAACATTTGTGTCAAGTATCAGTAACAACAAGATCAGTAGGTTGTAACCTGATGTCGGAGCTTAAACTCTTCCCCCTGCTCTATGTTTCAACCTTCTCTCCGGCTGTACATGCCTGCAGGCCATGTGTGCCCACTATAGAAAGTCTGCAATAAGAAGTCAAGATTCTAAGAAAAATTGAACTTTTACATTCTTCAGTCACTGTTTCAGTCAACATTTCAGCCCAAGCTCATTGAATCTGTTCCTTAATTATACCAAATGTGAACTGCTGGCTTCTTAATAAACAAATAAATAAATTATAAACAACAATAATAAAATTTCTAATGTAAGATATTGATCATCATCATTATTCTCTCCTAATCGTACTACAACTCTTAAAATTATCACTTATACATTTTCTATTAACTTGACATTCTTAATTCCTTGTTTGCTACTGGCTGCTGTATATAGTACTTAGATCTGTAGCTCTAAGATCAATACCTAGTATTGCATAACATGATTGACTTGGGATCAGGGATGGCAAGTATCATTTTGCATTTGCTAAATAATCATCTGCAAAGAGATGCATCTACACTATGCATTCAGCGTCACAAGAACCAGAAAATAATGTTATAATATCAATTTATGGAATTTTTCATAAAAACCAATCAGTGTTTCTCACTGATGGTGTAAATTGTGTTGTAAGTCAAAGCATTAGCAAATACCATCCCCAAAATCTTAAAATATTCTTTTGACTAGGGGAATAAAAAAAAAAAAAAAAAAATCAGTATTTCATTAAGCAAAAGTGATGGAATCTTATTACCTCCAATCTGATCTGGATGTAGACGTCACATTCATTTTTTGCTGTATTCAAGAAGCTTCACAAATTAAAAAAAGTTTATTTAGTATTGTCATTTTGAATTATTCCTTTAACTGTCTTCAAAGAGGTACTGTAGCTAAAATTGAAGCTTACATAAGTTAAAACAGATGCCACACACTCATGTTTTCTAATTGTTACATTCGTCTTTGTCATTAATCATGTATATTTTATTAAAATTTATGTTAAATTACACTTTCATCAAATATGACAGTATCTTAAATGGAGTCTTCAGTGAATAAAGTAAATATATTTTGGCTCTATGACCATAGAGTGCAGCAGTCTGATGTGACAACATTTTTCTTCCCTCCAAGTGATCCACTACAACATCCTCACAGTGAGACCCCATTCCTGAACTCCACTGAAATCAGTGTTAGCCTTTTGGCTTGTTCTTCCATGTTTTCAATGAACTCAACACCTCTAGTGTAAGTGTGAACTGTCACAAGTTCATGCCTTGTCATTTCGTATTTTCTATTTTGTCACTGTTTCAGGTTATTATTCCAGTTTAAGGAGAGAATTAGTTCTTCATGTGAACAGTGATTCTGTGCATAATCATCACATGCATTTTGTATGGATCACAGACAGAGCATGTCTCAATGGAGAGTAAATGCAAATTAACACAATTAAAACCAAAGAATGGACTGGCATGTATACGTATTGGCTGAAGCTTGTTTTTTGTTTGTTTCATTGTCTGCTTAGCCTTGTTTTTTTTAACCTGTGGTTATAAGCAAAGCTTATATTGCTATAATGTCATATGAAGTCCAAAAGAGAGTATTTAAACTAGTACTATTTATGCTAACATTTGAAGCAGCTGCATGTCTTTGAAAAAAACCCCTTAAATCAGGACCTGCTTTGATGCATAACCTTCCAGAAGTTTTCCATCTATTTGCTGTACTTGAGTTACATTAATTTCACTTCCAAATTCCCATAGCTGTATTTAAAAATCATCTTTGTTAAAGTATCTCCAATTATATAGATTCCTATATTTAGCCAGTGGTTTTCACTCAGCTGCATTTTATTAATTTGGATTAACATCACATGCAGAACTGGAATTCTGTATCTTAATATAGCATCTCATAATTTGAATTCTTGAGACCCACAAAAAAAAAAATAGAGCATGATTATAATAGTAGCACAAGTATGTTGAAAGACAAAACCCTTCACAAAAGATACTTTAAGCTAGCAGTGAAAGGAAATTTTCAGCACAGTTAAGAGCAGTTAGTTAATTGCACATAATATCTATAGGTTGGCAGAAGAATGCCTTCTATACATTATTTTGGGTTTAAGTCACTTTGTTTTTTGTTAGAAAAATGAAAGGAAAACTCTTGAACAATTAATAGTTTCTTAATAACATTCATATATAAAATCTGGCATGTATTCTTTCTCATAAAGGGCTGAAATCTTTTTATTGAGACAGTAAAATGCTGTATTATATTCCAGTAAATGAATAAATAAAAATTTTCCACTTTATAAGTGAACAAATATTCTATATAAAGATGTACCAAGGACAAACTGCTGCTGTTCCCTAATTCAATAAATTTAGCGTTTCTTTGCTAGAGATAAGTACTTGCTTTGCTAAGATTTTTAGAGCTCAACATTAATGTGTTGGGAGAAGAGGGAACAACAAAAACAAAACAGCCATTTGTTACAGAATTAATAATTCCCTTAAAAACTTTCAGTAAAGTTTTCTTATTTCCTACTCCCCAGTGAGCAGCTTCAAGAAGTAAAAGTGATTAATACTACTCTCATCAGCCATCCGCTTTTAAAGTAGATGCAGAGAATGTAAATAATAGCAAAAGAAAACCACACATCTGAAATGGGGACATAGATGTTACTACTAAGGTGTTAATTTAGATTCTACTTAGACTGTAAGTCTCTGGTTGCTAAATTTGAAATGGCTATGAGAATTCATTTATTTGTTTCAAAGTAAGATATGCTTTAAACAGAAAACCAGATGTTACTCTTTTTCCTTCTATCTGTTCCCAAGGGGACTGGATCAGAACTCTACCTGGATAATGGAGTTTTGAGGTACCAAAATTGGTTTAATACCATACTCGAATACAGATATTTTTTGTAGTTATGTGAGACTAGAATAGTGTCAAAACAACCTTAAACCTTTCTTTACCCTATCTCTTTTCCCACTGTTAGAATAACTAGGCATATGAAAACTAAGAAGTGCCTGAAAAAATGTTGTTTCAGAAAGTTCTGACCACTGAGAGTCCTGATTTATCTTTTAGCATGTGGTCCCATAGCCTATTTTGAAACTTAATTATTGTGGGTTGTCTGGTGAATACTTCTGTTCTGCAAATATGCACTGATATGGCCCTGGGATAGTACACGGTGATGTATGTCACTTTGTGGTAATGCATGGCATAGACAACATAACAGAAAGAACAGCATTTGATTTAAAGAGTCTCAGAGCACCATGCTTTTCCATGCAACTGCAAGTAAACTGTGTGTGTGTATGTATGCATGTGTGGTAGTTTACTAACGCTGCGGCAGAGCTCTGTCTGTGCAGGCACCCAAACCACGCGGCTGCCACACGGTCGCTGCCGCCGTCCTCCCCCACCGCGGACAGAAAAGAGAGTTTCAAAATGCCTTTTTGAGTTGAGATAAGGAGGGTTTAATACAGTGACACATAAGAAACAATCACGGCAACAACAGCAATGACAACAGTGAGAAAAAGAAATGTACAAATAAGCGATACCGCATGGAGGAAGAGATGGTCCCAAGCGGATCGATCGCACACCGTGAGTTGCTTCTGCAACGGAACTGGAACTGGCCCCAGGGCAGGATGTCAGCATGGTATAGAATAGCCTGGCTGCACCAAATTAACCCTGTCCTGGCCGACCCAGGACAGCAAGCCAATGAACTTGAAGAGCTGCTAGATTTGAAACTTCCTTTTTTACATGCTTCGAGTATTGCTGTGGAAATGTCTTCTCCACTTTGGGGTTGTTTAGTATTATGTTGTGACAAACCATAGCATTTTCTTTCTACTGTTCACACAGTAACTGTTTTGACAAATGATTGTGTAATTAAAGGCCCTGGAGTTGAATAGTAATGGCTGAAACCTTGTGGTTTGTCCGTATGCATATAATAAACATATTTATCAGTATCTAGTTTTCAATAGCTAGGCAGGCAGTTGTTCCACAGTGAGAAAGTGAAGCAAGCAGTTGAAGAAAAACCCTGCTGTCATTTAGCAATGGTATCATGAGCAAAACCTGTAGCTATATTAGAGATCGCTAATGTTTGGTATGTTGTTGGCAAACTGCTCATTGTATTTGTGGTGGCACATCCTCAAGTGTCTGTACGCTGCAGCACACAGCAGCAGATGTAGCCAGAATTCACTTACACACAATTCTGCCTTAAAGCGCTTTCTCTCTTTGCATAGAGGGACAATTTAGGCTCTTTGGTTTATGCTTCTTTTCATCCTGTCATATTCCCTTCCTAGCTCAGTTATGCCTTTGTGCATGCAAATCTCTGCATTGTTTTAGTCTTAATCAAGTACAATCAAGTTTTTACTTTGGGGCCAGGTTTGTTATTTTTTAATGTTTTCCCAGCATCTCTGCTTTTCTGAAAGATTTTAAGAGCCTTTCGTGACCTGTGTTAGCAGTGGTTCTATAAAATGCTGACAGCAATTTTATTTTCTTTTTTTTATTTCTAAGGTCATTTGAGTTTTGAAGGTCACGTAACAACACTGAGAGTTTGCAAGTGTTAAAACTGAAATAATTTATCTTTGTCCTTAGATGGTAGAAAATGAAATCTAGTTTAAAAAAGGAAAGAAGCTTTTTCAACTTGTAGATTTGTGTAAGCTATAAACACCAAAGACCCAAATGCTGCTAAACTTACTTAAATGTGGTAGTACTGGGTGGTTTTGTCTCTCCTTGCACTTTAAAGGAACTGCATGCAGGGCAACAAACACAAACATCAGTGAGGTCTCCAATCCTAACCTGAAACTTGGCCTGGGAACAGAAAATCCCCATTTCTCCAAAATGGTTTTACAGGATTTGGGCCTCAGTCAAACTCTGAGAAATTAGGTGACTAGTTCCATTTCCATCTTAACCATACAAGCTTTTGTGTTTTCACATCTTTGTGACCCTGAAGTCAAACAAAACTAGGTATTTCTGGCTGCTTCTGTTGTGTCACGCAGGTCAGAAAGGAAAAAAATTCTGGGAGTGGCCAAGCCTGTGAAGATAAATACTGCCAAGTCCCTCACAGCCGTGATTTGAGCTGCATATGTACACTGGTGATCAAGATAAGTACAAGCTGTCCTAGGATGCTTGTAGGGAGCAGTAGGAGGGAGTTGCTACTTTGAGCATGTAGCACTGTAGTTGCAAGATTCTTTTTTTCATGACTTCTAGCCTTGAAAGTTCTGCTCTGGAAGAGAAGACAAATGTAATCAGAAACCTGTATTAAAGGAAGGGAGCAAAACAATCTGATTTTCAATGACCATATGTTGAGGATCACAGAAAGCAATTTTATCTAAAAGTTCTTCCATAGGCACTGCTCTGAAGTTGTATTTAATCCATTTTCTTGACAGTTCATGAAAACTTAGGATGAGGCTTTGCCTGGCACAGATTTAGCTGCATAGCTGTGCTCAAGTGAGGATTTTACCTTTGTTTTGATCCATAAAGTCAAATCATCCTAATCCAGCTAAATAACATAAATTGCCTGTTTCTCATCCGTGGCATACCCAAACTGTCTATGTTCATCTTTTCAACCTGGAGTATCAAAATATGTTGCGTAAAGCAGCATCCTTCTGCAATTTTTTTGCCCGTCTTCCCATGTGTCCATTAAAGCACCTTACACCATTCCATAACCATACACCTTCACTGTCACATTCCCTGTTATTCTTCCCCATCTCACTTCATTGTGTCTTGGCTAAAATAAGAGGATAAATTCTCTGGGCCAGAGCCTGTGTTTATCTACTGCACTGAGAGCTGCCATAAAATAACACAAATACCCAAATCAGCAGGGTAGGTATGGATGGATAGCTTACAGGAGAAAGGAGACTTTCAGCGAAGGAATGTTTTTAATTGCTTGCTTTGTTTTAGTGGGAGCAGAACACGTTAGGAGCTCTTCTGAAAAAAAGGTGTGATCTTAAAAAGTTATATCTTGATTTCTCTAGAGTTATTTTTTTGTTTTGGAGGCTGACTGCTGCTGATAATAATTTGTGATTTTAGAAAGAGTTGGTACTCTGAAAAGATTTGAACTTTGCTCAGCTGAATTTACAGCACATCAAAGACTACTGGAGGCTTGCTGGCGCTGGAGAGGGAAACCCTGACAACTGAGCAGGTTTCCAGTGACCAAGATCTATAGCTTTAACTTGAGTAGCAGAAACTGGTACTCAAATAGATTAGCAATGCTTTATGTAGCCTTATCTTTCATCAGTCCAGGAGAGACTGGCCATATTAATAAATCATTTTAGGACACAGCTTTCTTGTTTAACACAAGCTTGGCAGAGCATCAGACAAAATGGTTCTTCTGTTCTCCTGAGCAGAACAGAACAAAGGTCTTTACCTTCAATCTTCTCCAAAGTCTGTTATGGGATCCCACTTCTCTTCTGCAACTTCTGTCAATAATTTCTCAAAAAACCCTCAACAACCCAAACAAAAATAAAACCAAAACACACTGACCCCTGGTCTGCCCCATCTTATAATTTTGTGGGTGTGGTGCTCTGTTCCAGAACTGCATTCCCTGAAATGGAACCACCTCAGAATATGCGTGTATCTTAGTCATCTACTTTTATTTCATGACTTTCTGATCTTAGATAGCCATAGGAGTGTGTTTTTGATGTGGCTGTAATTTGCACCAGTGTGTACGCTTATGTAGAAAAGCTATGTGTAGTTTACCACTGCAACATTTTCTGCTAGCGGTGCTGGATGTGTCCCTTCCATTCTTAAACCCTCACAGGGTCTTTTCCCCACTTCTGGTGGCTGGAGACACCACCTTGTCTTCCTTGGCATTCAGTACTGCTGCAGCTACTTACTCCATTGTGTGAATGAATAGAGATGCATATGAGATGACCCTTAGAGGCAAGAAAACATTAATTAACAGCACTGAGCTGTTTTCAAATGAGGAATAACTTTGCTCCATGGAAAGAGCATTCCTCACTAATTCTATCATATATGCAAACTTGTTAAGCTCTTTAAAAGGCTCAAGCCTGTGAGATGCCTAATGCTGTCAATTACTATGGAAGTCACGGGGACTTCCAGCAGGTGTTAAGGATCCTAGTAGAAGAGGGAAGGACACACTGGTGTATTTATTAAGTCAGTTTACAATGTTAATGTGACTGTTTTATGTATTTTAAGCAAAGCAGGAGATGGATTAATATCTCCTTAATTAGAAATCTGGTATGAGAGGGAGAGAGGAACAGGTTCTTCTGCTGAATAGCAGCAGTCATGCTGTTAGCATAACTTACTATAGAAGCCTGGTAGTTAAATCTCCCAGACCATAAAAGTGACAGTTGAGGCCACAGAAGAAGTTGGGAGACTTAATACAGATCCCATATTTTCCTGTGAGTGCAGAAATATGGTTATATCTCTTTTCGAGCTGTACAAAGACCTTGCTAACTTCTGTTAGCTGGGTGTACAGTAAATGAGTTTATTGACTTAGTATATTTTAAGTGGCAGCTGCCATCAGGTAGGATGGAAATAAATGAAGAAATAAGATGTGTTTGTGGTGAAGGATATGAACTTTACGTAGTGTTAGGCGAGTGTGGGAACATTTGTCTTTAAGATAGCCACCAGTGAGAAGAGGAAGTAGGGCCGTATCTCAAACGGACCCTTTCATGCTCCTTTCCCAGCATTTTGGGCACTGCTGGTGACATCTGCAGGGATTTCTCAGCCTTCTCTCAGGCTTCATGAAGTGTTATGCATCTGCTCCTAAATCCGAAGGTCTCCAGTGTGCTTAAAACTTGAGTTCTTTGGGAAGTTTGGGCTGGTGTTTATGCTCGGCCTGAGTCTTCCTATAGTATTGCAAACTTGTATGGCTTTTTATGTTTGACTTTTATTTTCTTTTTTTCCTAAGTTCTGAGCAAGAAAACTTCTCTCTCAATCAGCTCTGTGATGGAAGTCAGGTGATTGTCACAGATCATCTGTTTATAGCAGGCAGTGAGCTAAGCTGCTTGCAAATAATGTTTTCATGTCTGCCATGGCGCAGACTGACAGAGCTAATGAATTCCAAGTCCTCTGTGTAATCCAGTTTCACACTGCTTGAATCCATGTAATTTAAAAACATTGTGTATTGTAATTTCCTTTCTTCCTCTTTTTTCAAGGACTTTTAAACTGTATGTATACATGTTGTATACATTTAATTGCCTATGCTATCAAAATTCATCAGTAAGACTGATGTAAGACTTGTCAGAAGTCTATTGTGGAACTGGAGATGGGAGAGAGCAGATGGCTTCCACTGAAATGCCTCTCGCCTTCTGGCTGGACTTAACAATACAAGATTTGGATGCAAAGTTATGGTACTTGATCCTAGGGCTTAACTCAAAGGCATGGCTGCAGATAAAGCCGAGCATCTCGATTATGAGAGAGCTTGTCTGTGTGTTGCTGGACCAAGCTTCTGTTTCCCCATTCCCTTTAATCATCTGGAATTTAATAAAGGAAGATAAAACACTTCATGTCACGGTCCGGGCGCCAGCGTCCGTACCGCCTCCCAAAAGGGAAGAGGATTGAGGGCAAGGCGAGACACTACCCAAACAAGCTCGTA
>JAVSBS010012821.1:0-35903 GCA_033124195.1 Coracias cyanogaster | reverse complement strand
CTGGATCTTGGGCCTGAATGCCTGGTCTGGTCCAAATCTTTGGCTTGGATGATGGTAGGGCAATTAATGATGTATGAGAATGTTTGTTTGAAGAAGATTTTTAATAATGGAATAGAATGTGAAGCACTTATGTAGAAGAAGATTGTTAAGACTGTGACAGTGGAAGTTACTATAACCACAAAGGAGTTGGGGTTGTTCAGTGTTGGCCTGTGTGATCAGGCAATTGACAGCAGCATAAAATGATGATGGCTGAATTGGCACAAATGTGTATACAAAACTTCAGTGTGGAGCCTTGCTTTGTGTGAATGCTGTGGACCAAATGCCAGGTAGCACCTTACTGCATTAACAGTTTCACTAACGTTGGTGAGGATGTTCCTGGTACAGTATTGACCAGTGCAGCTTATCTGGAAAGATCTAATCCTGTATAAAAACATTAGGGCCTTATATGAGAAGGTATATTAATACATTAATTCTTCTGGAATATTCCATTTTTTACATTTTATTTGTATGTATCAGATGGTACTAGCTGCATATGAACCAAGCTGTTTGCAAGTAAGGAATCTAGTCCTGTGTAGTCTGTAGGGGAGGTCATCCCATGTTAAGGTTGTCATTGACCATAGAGGTATTTTAGACAATCACTCTGGATTAGACACCTAACCTACAGGTGGCCAAAACTGGTTGAGATTAATACCCTCTATCCTGTCATAATATTTTACAGACACATACAAAAATAAAAAACATGTATATATTTTCTAAATAAACATCTTTGTTACATATATATTTCAATATTTACTGAAATCCACATAACAAACTACCTCCTATGTAGTATACGACTGCAAATATGTGTATATATATCTGGCAAAACTTGCAACACACATTTAATGGCATTCCACTTTTTTCTTATCCTTCTTTGGATCTACAGAAAGTTACCCGGTACTTAGAACTAAAAGAAAAAAAACCAAAAAAAAAAAACCAAACAAACCCTTAACTAGTGCTGACTGGCTTTGCAAAGGGCTACAAAGATGTAAACCATGAGCTACACAGGCAGGAGGGTTACTGCCTCCCCCTCCCCAGCATAGGGAAGGTGGGTCTACCTGGGCAGGTTTTTACTTTTGCCTCTGTGTTACTCAGACTTCTGCTCACCATGGCTGGGACACTAGCTCAAATGGAAGGAGCATCTGGAAGGAAACACACTTGTCATGATGTGCTCTGTGATTATGTTACATTAGAAATAACACTTTTACTTCATGGCTGTTTTGGCATGTTCATAACTGCCTTGGGGATTGTAGGATCAAGCTGGAGCTTGCGTTGTGGGTGTTTTTTGTTGTTGAAGCCTAGAATATTAGGTAAAATCTTCAGGCACGTTTTTCAGTGCACTGAAGAGACATGCTAATATTTTAACCTTAGACACAATGTTAATAATATCCTTATGACTGGCTCTTGGACTCTCTCCTCGTGGAGACAAATGCTACCCACACATTCCTTCACCCGATACACAGACAGTCATAACTTGGCGATTAGCGTGGTTCCAAGGCCTACGGAGATAAATCAGAGAGAAGCGTCGCATTGCTTTATATAGACTAATAACTTGAAGCAAGTTAGGAATGCAAAGAAAGCCGGAGGAAGGGATATTTCTAATGAACAGCTCTCTGTCAAAGATAACAGCAAGGAGCAGGAGTGGCGGATAGCACAAGCATAAGACAGAACATAGGGGAACCGGGGAGGAATCTGAAGCCCAAACAGCCAAAGATATAAAAGGCAATTTATAAATTCTCAGATGATTCTGCCATCTCTGAGACGTGACTAATGCAGAGACAATGACAGCATGTGGATGTCTCAGGGAGGAAGAAAATGGTACTGGGAGGAGAAGCAGAGACTGCAGTTTCTAAACTGAAAGACAGTAGTGACTATTTACTTTTTGAAATTAAGCATCATTAAAACAGGAACATTGCTGATTTTCAGAAGCAAGTACTCTCTTGTGTATGGCAAAAATTGGTATCATGTGTGAGCAGCATCCCTACAAAAAACCACAACTACCACATAGGGGGGGAGGAAAAAGAAAAATCAGAGCATTCATTTGGCCCTTGCAGGACATCTGAACACATGAAAAATACAGTTAACTATCCTTAAGTATAGAATACAACAGACTTGTATTTTGGCTTGTCTGCAATAATGCAAGGCTAACAAAAAGAGGGAAAGAGAAGTGTTGATTTTTATATAGAGGTTTCAGGTTTTTTGCTTCCATACTAATCTGAGATGTTTTCTACTAGATTTTTCTTTCTCAGAAACAAGGACACATAAAATATTGCCTGTAGATTTATTCTGATTGCTGCTTCATTGATTCTGAAGCTGAAATAATGTACCCTCCAAAACCACTAATATTTCTATTGTGACCAGACTTGTCCAGAGTTTTACAATCCTAATTAGTTTCACAGTTGTCTTGTTGTTTTCCTGTACTCCCCCTCTGTCTGCTCATCACCATCTGCTGTTGTCCATGGTAAGATCTTAAAGGAAGGACCATCTCTTTGTCCTGCCTTTATACAGCACTTCACAGAACTAGCTCATTATGGGAACCCAGGGCTGAAATTCCTAAACACCATGGCAATAAATGTAGTGGACAGAAAGAATAATGAGTCTCAGAAAAAGCAGAGAAATGCCCAACTGTCTTTTGGATAGCATCTCCTGCTTTCTGACTCTGTCTTTTGTTCCTGTGCCATTTCTGCTCAGCCCATTACAGGAACTGCTAGAAGGAGTGAGATGAGCACGCAGAGCTTGATCACAATGCAGCCATAATTTGGGAGGAAAAGGCAATGATGGATGTGGGAAAGGGAAAAGTGAATATCAGAACAAGTCCTCTTCCAAACTCATGTGAGGGCAATAGGGAAATAGCACCTTTGTCTGGACATGTACTTCAGACTGTCTATTTGGGGGATTTGTTCTGTTTTTATCAAGTTAAAAACACTGAAATGAAGACACATTAGGTGTAAGTCTGTCCCAATATGGAACTTTTCAATGGAGGCGGTTGGTGACTGCGTACAAAAATGGAGCAATAGCCCTAAGGATCAGCTCTCCTCCTCCTTCAGCAGCTCCTCCTCTCCAAGTCAGTAGCTCAGCATAATACTCAGTGGATGCTTCCTACTTACTTCTGTCCCCTATCTCACACAAGAGCTTATGTTTGTCATTTATACATACTAAGAACAGAAGACTCTGGTTGATTTGGTAACTGAAAGGTCTGACTATATAGGAATAATAAAACAAAAATATCATTTTAGTTTCAGAGTGATAGATTACCAGAACTGGCATCTCTGCAATCGAGCTCTATTGTAAACTCTTGTGTTTTGGGGTCAGGGGAGTTGCTTAGATTTTTTATTAACGATACGGAAAATCTAGAAGAAATGGATATTTTTCACAGCTGCTTAATAGAAAATGCTAAACACAGTGGATGTGGGTTAGTTGAAAGGCCATGCTTGAACTGGAGGTGAAACTGCCTCCAAAATTTGATGTTTGTGCGTGTTATTGGATACACAGTGGTTTGAGAGACAGCATCTTGCACTTGAACAAGTCAAAATAAAATGGTGAAACTAAATACTCAAGAGAACTGGCCTTTCAGATTTCCTTGAGAGACATCCATTTTCATAGCTGTTCATCTTAAATTGTGGTCTATGGTATTCAGTTGCTCATAAAAACTCTGTGAAAGAAAATCATGTTTTCAAAGAAGGTTGACCATGTTATTTATAAAGGTTTATTAAATTAGTTCAATTAATACTTGATGAACCGTGTAACAATTAAGTCAGTATGTCGCTTATACCTACAGTACATGCCCATCTTCAGAATTCTGTCGATACATTCATTTATAGGACCATCATGTCAAGCCTGTAACATTCTTTTTGCCTTGTAAAATTTCTAAATGCATCATTACTATAAATATTATCTTGATAGGTACTCGTTTTTAATGTTTGGACGTCCACTTTGTAAATGAATGTCCAAATCTGTCCTATTGTTTTAAAATTATATGACCGAAGAAGTAAGTTACAGCCCTGTTTAAAAGAACTAGACATTATCTGGAACATGTGCAGTCTGTCTTAATGTAGGAAATTGCCAGGTGATTGAGTAAATGCTTAAGTCATACTACTTAGTTAAGGTGACTTTAAAAGACCAAGATGACTACTCAAGTGATGACAGTGTTCCCAGGGTAGTCCCTAGCAGGGGTAACACAGCAGCCCATTGTGCAGGGCAGCAATTAGGAGTGCCAGCACTGATTGGGATCCTGGGGCACATTGTTCTTCCCAATTTTCAGGTCATTCCACCCAATGGGCAGATGCTAGGGAAGTTATAATAGAGATTATCAGCTTGGGGATGCCACTTCAACAGGCAACGATGGGCACGTGTGGGATTTTCACTTGTCTGGACTCTTTGCTAGAAGAAATAACTGCATTTGAGAGAAGCTAACTATGACAAACACAATTTAGTGTTGTGTTTGGGGAGGTAATTGCCAGTGTGCCTCTGGCACCTTGGGGAGCCATCGGGGCTCACATTCCTTTCCCTTCTGATGCCCTGTAATCACTGGGGTAAAGACTGTCATTACTGCTCCCCGCAGAAGTGTTCCCAGGACATACTGGTTGTTGCACTTAAAGCCTACGGATACTTGAAAAACTTCAGAGCAGCAGTAAATGGGCCAGAAAATGCTCTCGAGCAGTCTGGCAGGGTAGCTTCAGGCAGATTCCTGGGGAGCTGAATGCCTTGGGTACCTCCCAGTCTGTGCTGGCGATTCTCAGAGGTCGGCATGGTGCTCTCTGTGAGGTGTGAGAAAGTAGGAAATGGAAGTGAAAGGCCTCCAAGTTCTGCCACAGAGGGACTGGCTGGTAAAAATTATCTTCTTCATTCTGTATGGCCTCAGTGCAAGAGAGGTCAATGGTTAGTATCCCATATTGAAATGCTCTTCAGGAAGCAAGTTTTGTTGAGCAATATTGGCATATTCAGACCAACCTCCTCTACCTGGGATACTTCTCTCTTGCCCTTGTTATTCTCTTGGACCAAATCAAATTAGGGTCACCTGTGTACTCTCCTCCCCTTCCTCTGCCTTATTTTTTCTCCTCACTCAAGCTGCCTTTAGGGAACAGACTGGGGGCTGCCTTAGCCTTGACCCTGCATCAGTTGCCTCACCAGGTAAGGCAGGCTGGTTAGTAGCTCCTGCTTCCACTGCCAAGGAATGACTCCCATAAATCGCAGGAATAAAGCAGGCAGACTGCATAGAGGCAGTATTCCAGAGGGCAGTGACCTGAACAAAGACCAGGAGTAATGGCACACAGCTACATTGACTGGGGGACACTGAGCTGGAGCAAGGAAGAGAGATTCCTGTGGCTGCCTGAGGTGATACAAAGACTGCCGCTGAGGGACTGAGGATTTACACTAGAAAAAGGGCATGGAAAAGCTGGAAAAGGTCGGAAAAGGGCAACAAGAATGGCTGGAAAGACTTTGCCCTATAGCAAATGATATAAAGATGCTGATTTGTCTATTTAACAATGAATGTAATTAATTATTGGTGTAGCTTACTGAAGAACACAGTCAAATCTAAATTACTTGATGTCTTTAAATCAAGCTGACTATCAAAAATATAAAAGAGCTGAAAAAGGATTGAAACAGTGAAATATCAAAATGTCCTGTCCCCTGTGTGCTGGATAACCCAAAGATGTTTATACTGTCATCTCAGAGCCTAAACATGCTCTGCATCTTCATTGAGTGCAACATGTCATTCTCAGATAAACCAGTACCTGCAATTTAGGCAAATCCCTTATGCTTATAAGAAAATAGCTCTAATTTCAAGCCCAAACTTATTTTTTTGTGCCTATGTTTTGCAAATTTTTCCACTCCTGTACAATAGGTCATGAGGAGGCAGGAAAAATTATGATCAGGTTCCTATATGGGTGTATAACTGTGCAGTGGTAATGTATTTACTTGCAGCAGATGGAATGAATATGGGAGAACATCTAATGAGGTAATTGACGCTAAAATCTAAGGCATTAATTAAATGTGTGTTCTACTTAAGGAGTCAACTGAATGATGAGTGACAATTAAAAATGATGTCTTTATAATTATTCCAATTCCTATTTATGAAAGTGGAGTGTGACTGCATATTAAAATGTGATTGAAGGTTTTATGACTCCTAATTCTTTCACAGTTAAAACGTTTGCAATTATTTCTCCCTCAGATTAGAGCAATGCATTGCAATGTAAAGTAAAACAGCGTAGGCTTGATTCTCGAGTCATTTAACACAGGTTTTATATTGGCATATGGTGACTCCCTTAAGCAGAGCCCTCCTTCGTTTAGGGTAATTTGAATGGACAATTAAGCTGGGAATGCTGAATACTGCAAATTCAATATGAACATCTGGGGATGCATTTATGGATCAATGATTCATTTTTTTAAAATAATATTTGGTCAGGTTTGGGAAGTCTGCTGCTGCTGTAAGGGTGGAGTTTTCTCCTTCCAGACAAGGCAGTGGGAAAACCCCTTTTCCTTCACAGGGGGCAAGATTAGGCCAGTTACAGAAGTCTGGGTCAATCTGCATGTGTCTAATGTATTTCTGTGAGAATACTTAATATAGCAGATTCAAACTTTGCAAAAGTGATGCATATAGCTATTCTTGGATTAACCACACGTTTCAACTGGTTGCAGTACCAAGAGACGTTCTCAACCCAAATCTCCTACACTTCCACAATGACTCCCTGAGACATCAGACAGTGGAAAATTCCCTTCTGTCACAAGGTTTTTTAAAACTCCTCACAATTGCAGCCAAAATAATTTCTTTTTCTTGTCCATTATGTAACCATTAAGAGTCCTCATTTTAATTTTTTTCAGAAGTTGTATTGCAAATATTTTTATTCAGGAACAGAAGTTTGATTTTTATATTACACCAAAGGATAGAGAAGACGAGTCCTCTTTTTTTGAATATTTTTGTTCGTTTCTAGCGTGCATATACTTTTGCCTTCCTTTCACCCTCTGTACTTGTTGTGGGTGTGCTGAGGAACCATCGGTGCATCTCTGAGAAGGCAGTAAGCTCAAAGATAGCTGGCAATGCAGTTGCTTATTTTTACTGCAACTCTGAAAAGAGAACAAAAAGTGTGTGTATGTGTATATATCTACACATTTATATACACACACACTCTAAAGATAAATACTTGCTAAAGCTTTAAACCCAGTGCCAAACTTGAGAAGTGGTTTTTATGTACTGGAGTCTTTCCTGACACCCAAGGCAAACCACTCTCCACCTTTGGCTGCAGAGCAGCAGCAGGGCGTCCTTGCAGCCCCTGCACTTGCTGCTCTGCTGGGTGGAGAGGAGCTTGACCATCTTTCCCGTTTCCCCCTCCTTTCCCCCCTGCGACTTTTTGGTGGCTCCCCACTCTGCTAGATCCTAGCGCCGGCTCCTGAGTGCTGCTGCAAAACACCCTCACTGCCTGTCCTGAGTCTTACACCCTGCCCAGCTCTCCTTACTCTTTCCAGGTGCCACACAAGCATTTCTACGTTTTCATGTTGTGCTTGTCTAGAAAACATTTTCTCTCTTCCAGTCCTTCAGCAGGTCTCAGATGTTTCTTTTGTGTTGATTCCCCCAGCCACTCGGTGCATTGCAATAGATTAGCTTTTCTGTTTACATTGTTCAATTAGTTTTTATTCTGCTTTGAACTGGATTTTAGCAGCCCATAATTCGCGAGTATTTAGAATTAGATATATTTTTGTAAGTCATTTGAAAAACAAGGATATCAACCTTCCAGATGGCATAAAATACTGGTTTCTGGATATAGTACTTCTCAAGATAGAACCTGTTAAAATCGTGCCCGACTGGAAGGGTGGAAAAAAAGCAAGAGGGCAGTCCAAGAACTCTGCTTCTGGGTTTTGGGTTTTTTCTTCTTCTTTTTCTTCTGAGGGGCCTGTTACAGGTGACAGTTACATAGAAATAGACAAGAGCTGAGCAATCTGTTCCCATATGCACAAAATGCCTCTAGAAGGTGGTTAGGACATGCAGAAGAAACTACCAGAGGCTCAGGGCCTTCTTGCTCCTCTTCATGTTAAACAAGATGAAATGAGATGGTGGAAGTGCTGACATTGTTATCAGTAACATTAGTTTAATACACATCATAATGCAAATTCACTAGTATAAGCCTATTAATGATAAACAGCTGTATAATTTAGGATTTGTTTAGTCCAGTTTGTCAATGCTGTGAATTCTGCCTAATTCCCCAAATAAGGTGGTTTTAAGGTCAGCTCTCTGCAACCCATTCAACCCTTAAGGCAAATCTTTATTTTTTTATTAATGCTACTCCATTTTCATCTTTTCCTGTTTCTAGCTTCCTTCTTACTTTATAAAGCTACTGCTCTTCAGCTTATCTTCTCTGCAAAGCTCCCCACAATTTTAATCTGTTTAGCCCACGTCTCATGAACTTTGTCCTTTTTAATAGGTGGAAGTCAAATATTCTCATTGACAGCCTATCTTTCTCTGGGAAGATTAGACTATCTCACAATCTTATGGGCAGAGTCATGAATTCCACATCACAGCTTGCTCCTGCTGTGGAGACTTTCCAAGTGTTGCTCCCTAAAGATCTCTTTGCACCAAAGCAAAGGCCTTGATATTGTGCCTGGCTTTCCTCCAGCAGAAGACGATTGATGAAACTGTATGGGAAAGAACAGTCTAATCTGGAAGTTCCTATCTGGAGGAGGAAAGCACTTCCTCCACATACAGCAGGCATTCAGAGGAAGGCAGGTCTTGCTAAATATCCAACAGAGTAAAGCTGCAGGATTTTGGATGCAGCAGACTGTAAACGCCAGAAGTCCAACTCTTGGTTGGCCACAATATGACCATGCATGCAGAAGAGAAAGCCATCGACTGGTAATCCCATTAAGCAGATATCTATATGAGAAAGTCCTTTGTCTCTGCACCTGCTGCATCAAAACTCCTCTGACAGCTTGGCATTGAATGCCTACCTGAGGAACCACAACTCTATAAATGTGTACATTTTCCTAACAGCTATGTCTGCCTGCGCCCTGTGCATATGCCAGGCTCCAGGTGAGCTGCTTCCCCAAAGCCCTAGGATGTTGTACATGAGCTATCTGACCCTAGAAGCACGTGCTGTAGCACAGCTGGCAAAACGAAATGTATATACAGCGATCTTCCATTCAGCAATCTTATTTTATAACATTGACAGAGAGATGTCTATATATTCATTTGCAGGTCTACTGTCAGTATTGTGGTGTTTCTATTATAGATGCATTTACATAACATTTATGTATTAATACTGTTTTCATTAACCAGCTTTTCCATCCAGCAGTTGGCCATGAGGCTGGCACACGGTCATTGTAGATTTAAGGCAATTTGAGGTGACAGGTACATACCTCTTTAGCAGATGTAAAAGCCATGTAGTAAGGTATGTATGTGGTAGTTCTGTTTATTTATCTATGCCTACTTACTAGGCTAAGGGAATCTTAACAAGTTTTAAAATGTATAAAGCCTTATTTTTCTCTCTGGTGGCAAGGCAGAGTATCACTAACTTTGAGTAGAGTCTTACCCCTTCCAAAATTTAAGATGTGCTGACAAATTACTACTCTGAAGTAATAGCTGTGTTGAGGACCTCTCTGCTAACAGTATCAGATAAACACATCTACAATCTCTGCTTCCCAGATTTGACACTTCTTAAGGGCTTGCCTACACAACAAAGTTGTTCTTACACTGATTTTTAAAAATATAATTTAGTTTGAGTGATTTAGTTCAACCTAGTTTTAATAGATTCTTTTGAAAAATATGTGTTTATATAAAACATTGCATGTATACAAGTATAAAAGTTGTGCAGAAACCAACACCATCCAGGTTCTGACTTGGATTGAAATTGGATTGTTGTACAATTTCCATTCTTGGACTCAGATGAAGGTTCTGCTTTGTTTTGCTTTTTTTAAAAAAAGAAATGAAAATGTCTCCAGGCATTTTAAATTAATGCTAATTTTTAAAAAAATGATTGATATATGTGTGTGTATAAAACCATATATATATATATATATATATATATATATATATATACACACACACACAGGTCTTACTTCCGTTAGCATAAGTAATGCTTTTATTTAGATGTCCTGATCTGCTTTAAGGCACTTTCACTGAATAAAATTAAGAAAAGTATATGCTGGGACACTCTCTCATATAATCCTAGTATTTCTAGACCGAAGTGCTTTCCTCTGTGAAATAATAGAATGTTTAACAACTCCTCATAACTTTAACTGATGAGATACATCCTTTCTCTGTTGCCCCTTCAATGTTCTAGCACCAAAGTTAAATAAGAACCGGTACAAGTTGGATTTATCTCGTTCTGTGATGTGGAAGAATAGCTAGTCATGGTTTGTATAAGTTACTTCATAGTCACCGTTGTATATGATACAGTTTCCTAATGAGGCCAACTCCCTAGGCAACAGCCCAACCCTGTAAATGTCTAAGCACAGGAATACAGCCAGCAGGATGTCTAATTCAGCTGAATTCAATGGAGATGATTTGGTACTCATAATCACCTCACCTTCATGAGCTGTATGTCTGTTTAGTAATGTATTCAGAAAGAAAAAGTATTTAAATACTCCTTCTAAAGTGAACGATTTCAAAACCTCCTCATTTTCCCTGTATATTTTACCATCCATGCTTTGAAAAATGGTTTCTCTCCTGAAATTCAAAATAACCTTCAAGAAAAGCCACTAAGAAATTACAATGAAGAAGCCTGAAGCATATTTAATACAAAGCCTTGGTGTTTGAGTAATCAAAGAAGTCTACTTGTGACCATTTTATGTTCCTGGAATAAAAATAAGTTTCAGTCCTTTAGCTCACAGGTCATAAGCTGATCTACTTTTCTTTTGGCTTTCCTCTCCATCAGTCCACCTCTTTTCCCCCACATCTCCATTTATCTGCGTGCAAAGCAGTGTAAAATACTTCCATTGTAAATCAGTGGGATATTTTGTTGTCTTAGTCCTTTCAGGACTTTTGCATGTGTTGCAGCAGAGGCATATATTGCACCTTGATCAAAAGTTAGGCCTAATAGATTTCTTACAAGAAGGATGGACAGCAATGAGATAACTATGCAAGGTGATGATTTAGCTCCTTTTACATGCACTGTATGTCTGGGGCACCATGAAGTTTGCTTATGTTCTGGCAATATCCACAAACCTGAAATCTGCCATCCATTGGAGCCAATAATTGCCAGTGTAGGTCACTACAGTATTATTGTGAAGACCTCTGTGAAATGGCCCCAAGATGGAATGAAAGTAGACTTTGAAGTTATACCTGTATCACTGCCTCCCAATTGTGCCAAATGCTGCTCAGCACTTCCCTACCCAGGAACCTGGTGTCAGAGAAGCTTTGCAAGGCTAATAAAAAGAGCGATCAATTTTTACTCCTCCTAAAGGACAATGCAAAGCATATATGCCTCAAAACTAGGCTTTAAAAAAGACAGTGTGAGGGTTTTACTAGGTCATAAATGTGTGGTTCATTATAACCTGGCTTACATGATAGGACTGAGCTCACCTATACACTGGTTACACTTTCATTCCCAATGAACCCACTGCATCATGTAATATTAAACTGCTAGACACTCTAATGAAAAGAAGTTTGAGAAACATATGTGTACATTGCTCCCTATCTGTCAGAAAACTGCCTAGGGAAATGAGGTCAGCTATATGCTCAGAAATTGTGCTTGAACATGAGGGAGCCTAGACTTGTTTCTCTAAATTAGAGGGGGTTTGGCCTTGCTTCCACTGAAAGTGAAGGAAAATGCCTTATGAACTTTTCATTAAAGTAGCATCAGCAGCTTTAAAAAGCACAAGGATACAAGAAGCATAGGAACTTGGTATCTGAGCTGAGTACTAAAGTTTCTTTTAAGTGTGTATATTGTTCAGTTGTGCAATGGTAAACAACAGACTGAAAAACTTACCTGTTTGGTTTTGCCTGAACTATCCTTCCACCCCTTGCATTTACCCTTGATTATCCTACTGCCAAAATTGTATGATCCAGTAGAGTGATATTATCTGGTAAAAACATATAGTATCAGGAGCAAACAAAAAGGACTTTCCTTTAGTTGTCTAGCGGGACTGGCAAGGTTTTATGCTCAGAGTTTTAGTATGATCTTGACTCTCCTATTCTGGACATTTCATCTTCTGCTCAGGTAGATTTGAACCGCCTTTTAGGAACACGGGGATGCTAGTGTCTCTGCTGGACTATCGGTGTTGTATATGAACTCCTTTTAGCTAATTGAGCTGGGAATAAAAATAAACAGCTGTTGAAAAAAAAGCCTCTACAACTATGTCTGTTTGGAACCAGATTAGCTTGGGCTTGCTCTCTCCCATGCAATGTGCGAAAAACCCTGTAATTTGCTCCCCCTTCTAAATCCTATAAAGATAAGAAGGAGCAAAGTCTGTTCTTTTAGTCTAATAGGGAAGATTAGGGAGAGTTCTCCAGCAGATACAAATGGAAGAGGCTTTTGAGGGAATGCCCTTCCACCTTTAAAGGCCTTTAGTGGGAAGTTCCTAAAAATTGCTACAGAATGTAGATGACTAACTACCGAGGTTGTTTGAGGACTTAACCGCAACATAATACAAATATGTACAGTCTGCAGGGTCTAAGAATTAATCATCATACAAGGAAGAAACTGTTTTCCATTTTCCCTGTTCGGCTTTCTTGGGTAGTCTGTCACTGAACTGTGAAGGGCCTGAGAAATCTGGGACTCTTCCATTTCTCATATTTAAAGTCATCCTGTCCAGCTCCAGATTTGAGTGGAGAATGAAGCCTCTCATTCTGGGGCAACTCATTGACAGCTGGAAGACATTAGATTTGTTGACATCTGTGAAGAATTTCAGAAATTATTATATATAGTGATGAGCAACACAGAGGCTACATCAGATGAGAGCTTCATGGTCACCCAAGAGCTGCATAATTGAGGAAGATATATGGATTCTTTCCAGAAGATGTCAAATCCAGTCCATCTGTACTGAAGCAGGACTGAAAAATGTGCACTGTGTTCAAGCAGCGATTCAAGCAAAAAGTTAGAATTTCCATTTTACAGCCCTGTCTGAGGTGTAGTTCTGCTTTTTCTCTGATGGGCTCCTTCACACATTTAGGCCATTACAAGTATTCAGCTGAAGTACTGTAGGGACTGGGTAGGAAATGCTTCATCAGAAGCCTGAGATATCAAAGGTTTCAGGTGACAATAGTTTCATCCTTGGGTCCCACTGTTCCAGCCACTGTAGGAGTTCCATGTTGGACATCCAGTCCCTCATGGTGACCATAGAGGGATTCTCTGTTCTCAGTTTGCAGGAGCCTGTGCTGTTTTGCAGCATAAAGGAAGCCTTTTGTATGCTGACCTGCTACACTTAATATCATATTTTGACTGCCTCATTTCTTTCCTGCCCCATGCACTGATGTATTGATTGCAAAGCTACCATTGTATCTTGCTTGGTGGCTTACATCCATGTAAATGAGGCATAAAATCCCAGCAAACCAGGCTGCCATAAATTTATCCATGTCTGAGGAACATATTGCTGAGCATGGGTAACCAAGGGAGAGGAAAGCAGTTAATGAGACTGGAGAGATCTTACAGGGGCCAGTGTTGCACAGGTGTTAATTGTGGTGTCACGCTTTGATTGTACAGCAAACTATGATCTCTCTTTCTATTACTATAGTAAACAGTTTCCACCTCCCCTCTCACAGTTCTTGCATTTTTGTAAGATGTTTTTCTTTGCCCTGGGTCCTCTTTCCTACACAAAAGACATCAATTAGAAATTAATTTCCTTTTATTCTTCAAAGAATGAACTAGAAATACGACCACCTGCAAAGCCATCAGTTTTCTGGGGGGGAAGGGGACTACAATCATATTTGCCTGTCTTTCTAAATTTTGTTTTCTTTTACACACTGCCATGAATAGTGCTTGCACAAACAAGGAGAACTGACTAAAGACACTGAAACTTAAAATATCAAGAGAGCTGTCAAACGTAGTGAGTAAGTGGGGAGGAGTAGAAATTTTCTTCTAATCTCTTTCAGCTATTGTAAACACATCTCACTTGCAACAGCACATCTTATCAACAGATGTTTGCTGTTCTTGTATTTAATTGCTGCTGTCACTTTAGCTTCTAGTAGTTGCTGCTGCTCCAGCTCAGACATTAAAAGGACACTTCCCCACTAACTTCTTACTGCTCTGCTTTCCTGCCCCGCTTCCCGGGGGTGTATCTGTGTGTGTGTGTGCATGCTTTCTCTGCAGCTCCACATCCCTGCTGCCATGCTTGCACTGCGCTGTGGGTGTGTGTAGGTGGGTGGTGTAATCCCTCCATGCTCAGACTGCACCGCTGACTTGAGGGACGAAAACTGTTGTCTCCCATCTGGTCCCAATCCTGGGAGGCCACAGGAGAACTGTGTGGCAGGTGTTACTTAAAGAAAGCTCTTTTCATGCTCAGACATGATCCCTTTTTCATCCTGCATAAACAGTGGCAAAGTATTTTTCTCCACATCATCCTCTCAATGCCTGCCTCTTTGCCGCTCTTCTTTTCCTACCCCCACCACTGCCTTTTCTTTCTCCCATGGGACTGGCAGAATCTCTGAGGAAATAAGTAAAGCTTTCCTAATATAGAAGCTCATCTTCTCTGAAACCACTTCTCATTCTGTTAATGGAGTTCTGGAAATGTTTCAGTTCTCTCCCTACACTAATACTTTATTCTTTCCCTCTGATAGCTGTCCAAGCACCAGTGTCATCAGCTTTCTGAGCTTTATTAGCTTGTTTTGCAAAGAAATGCGCAGACAGTCTAAGAAAATAATAATAAAAAATTGGCTGGAGAGTTTTATAGCTATGTACTCTCTTTAAAAAAATAAATATGCATCTAGAGACATCTTTCTGAGGTCATTCCTTTACTGTGGTTTTACACTCCACAAATATATGTGCTCTACATACAAATATCAGTAGAAGATAACACAGGATGCTTAATAGATTTACACATGTTCCTTCCCCCTTCCTCTCTTACCCTGATACACATTCGGCCCAGGGCTCTTCTTTCAGAGCCTTTCCACCTTTGTAGATGTGACATCAGTGCCCAATATTTGCAAATCCACTCTTAAAATTTTATATAACAAAAGCAAGAAGTGCCTGCAGATCCTCTGTGTGGAAGGGAGTGCTTTTTCTGTGCCTCCCTCCCCCACAGCTACACGCGTTCTGGGGAGAAGCAAGGGAAGCGCAGAGCAGCAGACGTGGAGATGCTCTTGTTCTGCAGTGAGACTAGGGTTTTGCACCAGGGAGAAGGTGCAGCTCAGCGCCATGGGGCAGGCAGATCTGCCATGCCCAATGCTGGTTCTGCAGCAGGTAGCAGAGACTGAGGGAATCTTAAGTACACTCCTGACCCCTCAAAACCTTGACTTCAAGATGAGAGAGGGGAGGTTGAGAAGGGAGCCTTCTACCCTCAAAATAGAAATTGTGGGGAGCAAGAATGTGCTAGGCAGGAATGCTTAGGAGTGTGGGAAGCTAGAGGGAAGAGGAAGAGAAGTTCTTCAGAAAGGTGGCATCTGAGGAGGCTATGGCTGAATGTAAAAGTACAGGTGGCTGATAATAGGGGAAATGCCTGCAGTCACCCTCAGAGAGAACTAGTTATACAGAGCATAGGAAGAATGGTAAACACATGCTCAAAATATTCCACCTGCACTTCGGAGCCATCCATAACCAGCAGCTACCTAGCTGCCCAGGGCATGTTTTCCTGCTTATCCTTTTCCAGACACAACACATGCAAAAATAGGAACTAAGCGTCACACAAGATGAGGACAATTGCTGGCAGGCAATAAGCCCTGACTAAATGGTTTCTCCCAAAAGCACAGAAGAGAGGATATGAGAAGAGTCGCCCAGGATTGGCTTCCATTTCACACCACCTTTTACAGTGAAGGCTAACGGGCACCCTCATCAGAGGGTGTCCCAGGCCAGCACATATAGAGACACCAGGCAGGTTGTAGCATCTGGCTTGTTGTGTATCCTGTCCCTTTGGGACCTGCAAGGATGCCAACTAGGCAGTTGCTTATCTGTGGTAGGGTCCACTCAGAAGTAAAAGTGAGGGCAAGTAGAAGAACCTGAATCTCTGCTAGCACAACTTGGTTGTATGAAGCACAGTTTGGGAAACAAATTGGTCTTGATAAAAGCAAGCTATGCTAGTCTCAGAAATTCAGAGTGAAGATTTGATAATAGCTGTATGCACAGAGTGTAGAGACAGGAAAAACCTGAGCCAAAAAAGTGTGTTCTCCAGCAGGAACACAGAATGAAGGTGCTACTTTAATGCTGCATTTTTATTAGTGGCATCTCAAAAATACCACTTTCAGCATGCCTTTTTCACTTCTCCCACAGAAGCATGAAAATTTACATCAACTAACAAAATTTTCTATTGCTCTGCAGGAAATATCGTTGAGAGGTATTTATACATTTTTCGTCTTGTTTGCTTTTTTTTACTTTATCAAAGTCCAATCATAATACTTTTTTTATTTTAAGGCATGATTTAATTTTTTCCACCCTCCCAGAGTTTAAGACACACATACCCCAAGAAGCAAAACACAAAATCCGTCATGCAGAGCCATTTCCCATCAGATTTCACACTGGGTATGATATGCCAGCTCAGATAAAATACAGAAGTGAAAGCCACGTAGTCTGGCACACAGCTTTCTCAGGTGCAGACAGCAAACTTGAGCCTTGAATGACTTGAGAAGATCTTCAGAGATCCAGGTTCTGCCATATGCAGAAAAATAGCTGTGCTGCTTGTGGAGGTGAGGTGGGATAACATTTGGGGGTCGCAATTCATTCCCTACCTATCCTTTATGCCAAGGGAGAAGTGCTTGATCTCATGTCTTCTACTGGCTGCTGCTGGAGAGGTCTGAAAGGGTCTGTCCCCACCATCTCTCACCTTACCTTCCTCCTCAGTACCACTCCTTCCAACCCAAGTGGGCTGAGGAGACATTGTGACTGCACATCCAGGTTCACGACACCTCTGCAGCTAGCATGGGGAGGGAAGGCATAGCCAAGACTGAAGCTTCTGCAGCCCTTGCCCTGCTCACCAAAAGCCCAGGCCAGCACACCTGTGTGCCTTTACTTGCTCCATAGCTTCACAGGAGTGACAATTAGTTGTTTTCCCCTAGGCTGAAGTGCTACCACTTACAGGTAGCTTATGCAATCCCGTATGTGAGTTTGCTCTACCCCAAACAGGAACCTAATCAGGGTGAAGGTCAGTTCCTGTGAAAATATCCTATGCTGCTGCTTGGTCTATCGTTTAAATTGCTCAAGGTCAGTTTTTATTTAATCATGCTTGCTTCCCTGATTTTTTCGCTACACTATTAAAAAAACCAATTAGATAACAAAGCCTATGTAGCTTGTTTTCTTGGATTGTTTCTCAGCTTTTTCCTAAATTGTCACTGCCCCTTCGGACTTTGGCAGTGGGGTGGCTGCCAGGTTTCTACAGAGATGCAAACAAATTCTATGCAATAAAACATCATCTCTACATAATTTAAGTCCCAAATGTGCATGGTGACAGTTTTATGTTTGAATAATATGAAAATCTGAGATACTGGATAGGAGTATAATTTAGGATCGAGAGCTGTAAATATTTCTGTGCCCTGGAATCCAGTTAAAATGCGCTGTTGCACATGCTGTGTTTTGGTGGTGAAGAATCGCTTGCCTCTGATTGCTGCAGGGTAAGAACTTTATTTTCCTAACCTATGATTTAGTGCTTTCCACCCCCTGTAAAGTGTAACTAACAATGTCCTCTATGTGAGCTCTGGCAGCTGAGGAGACAAGGGGGAGATGGTGGCAGCCGGGAGAGGGAACGGGAGGAGAACAGAAGGGAAAGAAGAGGGATGTCTGCAATGGGTAAACACACCACAACTTGCCTTCTTAAAAGAGCTGAAGGCTGAATATTGAGCCAAAACCCCAATTAGATGGTGGCAGTGGAGCTCCACAGATTTTGAAGGAGCTAAGCCAGACTGAATTAGCTGAGAAGCTGGCCTGCAGTCTCGTGCTTGGTGTCCAAAGTGATTGGAGCAGGGGATGTTTGAAACTCTACTCCTCACGTACCACAGAAGGCCCTGTGGGAATAATGTTTGTTTTGGCATGGAAGTAGGTTAGTGTAGACCTAGCAGGTCCTGCAGTGAAAGGCTCCTTTCTGCTCTGAGTGATGGTAAAAGAGAGCAAATCTCTACATAAAAAGAGCAAATTCATTCGGAGATATGGCTTAACCCACATCCTTCTTTAATTTAAGTCCTTGTGCAGTGCAGACCTCAAGGTGAATCTGTGTGGATACTTTTGTCCCTTTTTTCATCCCTGTATGTCCTATGTTACCCTGCAGGGCACAGATCTCGCAGCATTTTTCCCTGGATGCCTATTCCAGACTCCCTCTATAGGTATCACCAGCAGAGAGAGTCCGTGTCGGGAGCTGATAAACACTGATGTGTTTGCAATGCCTCCTTCCTCAGCTGTGAGCCTGGGTTAGAGAAAGGAGCTGTTGCATTTCCTCCAGCTTACCTTTGCCCTACAGAAAGACTCCAGGAGAAAGATTGCGATAAGATTTTCCCACTTCTGGTATGCTTTCAGAAATTTGCTCTCTTCTTCCCTCCTGTCCTCTTCTCTTTTCCCATGACACCTGCTCTGGTTCTGTCTCATTAGAAAGATTATCTCCTCCCAGCTGTGACATTAAGAAGCAGCTGTGAAGAAAAAGTGGAGGTAGGTAAGAGGCTTCCCTTGCCATGGGCAGCTTGGTGCAAAATGTTTCAAGCAGTGCAGGAAGGCCTGAAAGAGGGAGGGATGCAGCAGGTGGACAGGGAATGGCACTTCGTTTCTTTTCTGATATAATAATCAGAGGATATCAAAAAAGAACAGCAGGCAACAGGTTTAAAATAGACTGAGATACTACATTATACAACTCATAATAAGTAGTTCCCTGGTTTAATCACAGAATGTCATGAAGATCAAAAAAATTGTATAGGTTCAAAAAGTGATTGTCAAATACATTAAAAGACAATAACTCTGATGCAGGAAATCCTTGAGACACAAAACCAAGAGAACAGGGAACTACTGAAGGAAATACCGCTTTGTGGTTGCCCTGCTGCTATGCTCTCCCATAAGGATCTATGCACTGACCATATTCACAGGTAGGAACAGGGCTGGTGGGCCTTGGTCTGATTCAATACTGTCACTGCTATTTTCAAAGGCCCAGCTGGTCAGGTGCTAAGTGCCACCGGACCTGCAGCACTGTTATCTTCAGGAACGTTGAAAATAGCAGACTAGATCAACTTTCTACTGAGAACAAATACTGCCATGGAATTGGCAATTCCAGATACTCTGTCCAGAAGCCCTGAAGGTATTTTCCTTCCAGGTAGAGAAAAATGAATGTTCACGATAAATACTGACTGTACTTGTCTATGAAAATGCATCTAGTGGATGCATATTTAGTATGAGAGAGTCCTTATACTTACTTGATTCAGTGGTAAGATGGATACACTGCTGGTCTTAGATACACCAGTCATTCCTTGTTCACTTCCTCTGGGCTCATGGGGTGCTGATACTCCTCACCTGACTGCAGCCGTGGAAAAGCATCACAGGTGAGAAAAACAAGACCTTTTGAAAACCAGCACAGAATGTGTTTTCTGTGGCATAACTCCAAAGACAGCCTTTTCCCCTTAGCAATTCAGAAGGGTGGTGTTGGTATGGATGAAAGACACATGCTTGCTGAGTTTAGGAATGGATGATGATCCTGGAATAACTGAACTGTTTACTTCTGATGCCACATTATGTCTCTTCCAACATTATTACAGCAGACCCCAGAAACCCCAACCCAGAAGAAGTATCTGTTTTCTTGGGGAGGCATTTCAAGCTGCTGCAGTACTTCAGGTTTGTTGCAGGCTGGTAAATGGTAATCCTGTATCAACTGATATGGCAATATCTTAAATGTCGCAACTTGAGCGATACTCTGGGCTCTCAGAAATATTTTCTCTCCAAAGGAGTTGCTTTATTCAGGTTAGCTGTTATGTCACAGCACACCACACCACGATACTCACATGATGCCATTCAGGCTTCCCAGGATCTTTGGGATGTGAGTAATATTTACCATCTAAAGGCCATGCTAGCAGCATGGCCAGTTTTTTTGATAGCTAGCAAAACCTCTGCAGTTCTGCCTTGCAAGTATCTAGGATTTCTTTTTTAACAAATGCAGAGCAGATGCCACAGCTTGCTACTCACAGATTCTTCTAAATTGTAGAAACTATGCCACAATGTCAAGTCTGCTTCTTAGGAATAATTGGAGATATCTCAATGCTATTTGTATGGAATAAATGTCTCATGCTCTGAATGCCCTGATCTCAGCTAAGGAATATATTAATACTGAACATGTGAACTTATTAATTCCTGCTGAATGAGGATTTATGGCCTGATGGCATTTAACAGTCGAGCAGTTGATTCATCACAACAACCTGACTATGAGCAGTTAGAGGAAAAGGGGACAGCATATGCAAATTCTAGATCCTGTCGCCCTTCCTCACATCAAACCTTCCTTTGGTGAGTGGCCATAACACCTTCTGCCTTCTAGAGCTACTCCAGGTGCAGGGATTGCTCGATGGAGCAGCAGTAGCATATTTTCAAATAGGGGACCAGTGATGTGTTTGTTCCACTCAAATTCTCTTGCTTTAGCTCTCTGATTCTGGTTAGGTAACGCAAAGCAGAAGCCATATTAATCAGCACATTTGAACGGGCAAAGGTTGTGTGATACCTGAACTGAGATGTTCCTTTAGGTTTTGGCATGACCTGCCTATGGTTCCTGAAGCTAATGGGGATAAGGAACAAAAACTATTTTCTTTCAGTGGATTCTATGGATTGATTTCAATGCAGTCTTCAGAGATTCAATTCACACTACTTGCAAATTCACACTACTGCATGAAGCAACAGCAGACTCCTGGGAAAAATGTATGACTGAATCAATGTATTTATTTAGTGGGTCTCAGTTCAGTGTTGAGGTCTGTTTAACTTAGCTGCATATTTGCTCCCTTCATCCTTTTTTTCTGTTTATTACTGTTTGTCACATACTCCTTTTAAGAAGGTGGTGTCAGGTTCTAGGACTTTGTACACTTCAACATAAACATCTATACAGTTGTCTAAACTTGTATGGTGACCATTGCTTCATTAGATCTGATATTAAACCTTCAGAAATAATCTGATCAGACTGATCTTGCTATGTATATTTCATAACTACAGTGTGCTAGTTATCCTGTTAGCTTTCGTATTGTAGATAAAAGAGTTGGGGCCAACCTCTGAGAAAGAATTAAGCAGAGAGATTAAGATGTTTTATGGACAAACTCTTAAATATCAGGAACATGTTCTCATGTACAGTTTGTTATGAAAATTAACTTACACCATTCTAGGATTTCAGTAATTCTTTGAATCTTGCTGAGTGTGATGTGTAAGACTTCCATTTGCTTAAACTATTCTGTAACAAATTCAGGATTTTGGTTGGTTGGTTTCGTTTTCATTCATGTTCTCATTGTCCTGTCAATTTATTTAAAAAAAAAAAAAAAAAAGCATGAATGTGGTTTAAGCATGAGGATTCTTAGACTGTATTACTAGATGGGTCTGACCTTTGAGCTCCCCCTCCCAAATAAACCCTATTTTTGTTTTTCTGTGGAAGCAACCACTGGATGGCTGGAAACATATCTTGTGCCCCACACCACTGCCCTGACCTTAAAACTTGACAAGGTGTAAAGATTTTGAACTTTTACTTTTTTTTTTAATAAAATACATCCAGTCTCTTTTAGTTTGGTGAATTATAGATCTGATCTCATTTCCACTTATATTAACAGGATTTTACCCACTATTTTAGTTGGCAGAACTCTCTACTATAGTCAAGAGTAGTACATTCAAGTTTACACCAAAGTTTACATTTCAGCTTAATTTTCAAATCTTCATTTTATAAGTGTCTCTAAAATCATTTTGTGGTATATCAAAGAGCTGACTCCCTGCAGGTAACAAAACACTTCAAGGAGTTTTATTTTGGGAGGAGAGGGAGAAAAGATACACTACTTCAATTGTAACTGTCAAAGAAAATGAGAATTTTATATTGGGATGAAGGTAGATTTAATTTAGAGACAGGAGGGAAGATGGAGATTATAAAGAATTTAGCATTACCTTAGTCCCCCTCATCTTTTTTAAATAAATCACCATTTCGTATGGCGACTCTCACTTTCTTTACACACATTTCTGTCATACAGAATTAAGTAACAAATTTGTTGTCTTCTCAGGAAGAAATGTGCCAAAACACATACTAAATCCAGGAATAAAACTATGAGACACAAGTCTTCCTCTTACTTCAATCCAAATAGTCTTTATTTTTAAAATTTATACTTGCTGTCTTTGCCTGCCTGTTACTGGTTTCTGGAAGAGCTAGGATTTGTGAACTTCACAAGATGTCCTAAGCTAAATTTTGTTTTACTGTAGTTATGTTTTATTTCACTACTGCTCAGAACTGCCATGTCAAGCTAATAGCTCCAGAATGTTTAAAAGTATGTACTATCTTAAGATCCTATAGCTGTGTTACCCTTCCAGCTTCTCCTTCCTATATGAGTTTTCATCCTTTCTCTGTTTCATTTGAGAATGTGTCAAAACTGAAAGATGGGGGGCAGAAAACTTTCTGTGGTAGAAAGGAGAAGAATCAGCTCTGTGGAACCTGTTCTTTTTTATCTCCTGCTGGCTGGTCACAACAGCTTGTAGTACTGCACCACATATCTGTCCTCCTGCCCCTTCTTGTCCTGGTCTACTGTTCTTCCCAATGACAAACTGCCCTTCCTGCCACAGATCATCTCTTTCACCTTTTCAGCTCATTCTGGTTGCTTCCTTTCTTTCCGATGTAGTTTTAGAGCTTGACTATGCACACATTATTTCCCCTAGAAACAGAAATTGATGGGCGTGGTCTACCATATATTTACAGTGACTTTAAGAGATTTTTTGGATGTAATCCTCCCCTGCAAAGTATGGGCTGTAAAGCAAAACGTTATTTCTTCATTGTTAGTTCTAGAGTGTTCCATGCAATACTGCAAACTCAGTCCTCGCCTTGCACACAGCATTCAGGAAGTTGCTGAATGTTGCTTCTGTGCTGTACATTTATTGACTGAAACATTTGAGTTGTTGCTTTTCACACTGGTAATTTTAGAGCACAGATGCCTAGCATGTTTACTCACATACCAGGGCTCACATTTAATGAGCAAAATGTCAAGTATATTGTTATCCACCATAAAAACTGTGAAAAATATCCTTGCCATCTGCAGCGTGCCTTCTGCTTCAGCCTAAAAGACTTTTACAAGCAACTACATGAAATTAACATTAAAGTCAATATTTATAAATGGAACCACCTCTAAAGGGCCGGATCTTCTCCCCTCCCACATCCCCCATTCCTCTGGGAGTTAATGAGCTGGGAAGGAGGCTGGGTGCAGGAAGGGAATCTGAGTCGCTCTTGGCTCCTGGTTGCAGTCAGCCAGAATAATCTCTCTGCACTAAGGAAGAAGCAGAAACAGAAGAGTGGCGCTAAATGGCATTGACAGCATCTGAGGGCCAGATCCCGTGCTGATGTCAGTTGGAGTAACTTCATTGTCTTCACTGAAGTGACGCAGCAAGCATAAATCAGCACAGCTCGGCTGACTTACACAGCACGATGTTTGATTTGTGCCAGCTGAGGACTGAGCCCAAAATAACATTCATGAAATAGATGGTGGATAGCAAAGCTGAAACTGGTATTTGATAGACTGCCACAAAGGATGATAGCATCTTCCAAGAAAATGTTTTCTATTTCTCCACCCAATGCAAGTCTCTCTGGGGCAAGAACTGGTCATTTTTTCTAACTTTTTATGGTGCTGAGGACAACAGAGATCTCATCTGCTGTTAAAGCCTCAAGCTTGTCCTGCAAGAATAATAAAATGAATAACTACTACTAAAATGCCCTTCTCCAGACCGGCTATGGCCTTCTAATTTTGCTCTTGCAAAGCCTTCAATTCCACCATGATTAGTGCGTTGCAGGACTGAGATCTAAGCACATTCTGAAGAAATGCTGTTGTCAACTGCTGTTATCCCAGAATCCAGAAGCAGCTGAAATTCCAGCCAGACCTTTATGGGGCAGAGCTGACGAACCAAAGCCAGAACACGCTCCCTCAGAGAGGCAAGCAAAGATAACTATTGCCATTTGTTCCAGCTGTTCTGACAAGTCGCCCACATACCCTCGGCTCCACCAAGCTCATCTGAACTGCAGTCTAGCATGGGCATGGTGAAAGCTGGTCACTCTCACAACTGGAGGCTAATGAAACAGAGAAAGGTAGCATAATTGTTGAGTTGCCACTGCCATGCCTTTTTCCTCATACACGTGTTGAACAAGAGGATCACAGAGAAAATTGGTACAGTAACTAGCAAACATAGCATAAATATTTACCAAGGAAACTCCAGGTCAAGCAGATTTAAAATTTTTTATTTAGAGCTGTTTAGATGTAAACATATTTCCTTAATTGGACTTTAAGAAGGGCACTCACATGTTTCCTTTTGAGCATTTCTAATATAATCATCGCTTGGGCAATTAGGCCACTCGCTAAGCCACAAATCTTATCTTTCACACTGGTGAGTCATAACTAAGGACTGAGTCACAAATAGACCAGACAGACAAATGGTGGCAGGAAGGAAATAAGATTGGCTGTGAATATATTTAGGCTGGAAATTAGAAGATGGCTGCAGACTACCTGGGGAGTGCAATTCCAATACAGTTTTCTCATGGAGAGGAATTGAGGGGTGAGAGAAATAACTTCAACTGCTTTATCATTTAGCTTGATAAGCTCCTGAAAGGGATTGTACACTATGTAGGAGAATTTCTTAAGACTGAACTAGATGATAGGAGTCCTCAAGTATTCAGAATTTCTGCCTGCCATGACTACCTGCAATTAGAAGGTTAGTGGCCTGATTACCTCTGTTGTCCCAGCCGGTTCTGCCATTATCGGTGGTCCTTAGGACTCATAGATGGCAGGAGCAGATTGCACAAATACAGCTGTATCCTACATACAAGGCTCTATTTAATGCAGAATCTAATGTTTGCAGCAGTGAGTTTGCAGCAGTGTGGCTGCGTTGCAAAACTCTTCTGCTAGAGAAAGTGAGAACAGCTTGACTACTTCTGATTGCATTTGAGGTCAAGTTCAATTATGGGGTATTCAGTGATGGGGTGCACCTAATAAGATGTAGATTGGCTAATAGCTCTATCAGCTAATGAAATGTTCTCCACTGTTTGACCAGCACAATGACTTTCTGCCATGCAATCAGAGTTCCTGGGAACTGTTGTAATAGAAATAATGGGACTTAGGATGTTGGGCTGCTCTTTACTCACTTCTGTATTTTTCAAGGAGAAAGGGAGACTGGGATTTTTGCTGGTCATGGAAGACAATTTACTTACTTCCTTTGTGTAAGTAACACTAAATATGCTGATGTAGCAAATAATATAGGCTGGAAGGGTGTCTGAGTGTGTGAATGCTATTTGTTAAATGAACAAAGTCCCTTGTCTGTCAAAGCATGGGTTTCACTGTGCCTTCCAGTTCCACATCAGCTCTTTTCTGCACCAGCAGCCTCGTCTTTAAATGTGATCCTTGCTTTGCTGTGACATTGTGTGACTAAACAATGTTGTGCTTTTGATTAATCCCTAGAGCATGGATGTACATCCCATACCATCACATGTTTTTGCCAGTATATTCAGGCCACGGCCTCCTCCCTCGTGTTCCCTTCCCTGCCTGCCCTTTGGTCTCTGTTCTATCATATGATACAGGTACTGGTATTTCCCAGAGATATTCATGCTTGGTTATGCAGCAGGAATGTATATGACATGATGTTGAAATTATATAGCCATGTATGGTTATCATGTGACACTGGATGCCAGCATTTTCTTATGATGAAGGCCACATTCCCTAGCCAGTGCTCTACCCATCTGAATGAAAGGATTCTTCCACTGCAAATATCAGGCCTATCTGACCACAAGGTTCAGTGTGAGTATTTTAGAGTCAATTACTGCTTGTTGTCTGAAAACTTACAACTAGGTAGTGTTTTATTGTCCTGGAGAAATACTTCTATTTCTTGCTGTTTCTTAGCATTTGGTCAGTCCACACATGGCAACAGAAAGGTGACCTACCTCATTGTCTCAGGGCGTGGGAAGGTATTAAGTAGACAAAAAATATAAAGACCTTAATGTATCTCACTCTGGTTTCCTAGAAATAAAGAACAATTAAAATACTAGTAAGTATGCAATTAAAATAAACTATAACTATACAATACATGTTGCAGAGTTTAGAGATGAAGAAATCAAGGCTGACTTGAACTTGCACTTTGAGCTCACTGGGACCAGAATTGCATCCTAGTATATAATACAGCCTGCTTTCTTGTAAACTAGCCTGTCAGGGTATGAGTGTCGGCACTGAAATACATTCTGATTAATATATTAATTAGATTCTATAAAGCAGAACACCTTTTTTTTTTTTTTTTTTAAGTAAAGGATATGCTCTTTGCATATTAACTTGCTGAACTACTAGTTGAAAAATGGGATTTACCTCTCCAGAAACTTGTGGTTTTTATCTCCTATATGGTTTGCTGTTGGTTCAGCTTTCTTTTTCTCTTTTCCTAACCTACATAGTGAAGATCATTCTAAGATGATTTCTGTTTTGAAAGAGTAAATTTTCAAAAATCCCTGAGAAATCACACTTCCGTAAGCATGAAACAAAATCTTTGTGAGCTGAATCCCCACTTCAAATCATGCCGAAGGTCCCAAATCTATCTAAGTGCTATTGTGAGCTTTGCACATTTCAGAAAACATACACCTGAAGGTAATGGTTGGCTGATACATGTTTTTCTAGCTCCACCTCTATAGAGAGTTTATACCTACTTAAGATCTACTGTTGCAGATATGTATGATAAGTACTGTAATTTACAGCAGAGTTGTTTGCTGCGTGCCCAGCGTTGTTCATGCTTGAGGGTTTTGCTTTTGACCTCACTGCATATAGAATAAGGTCTGAAGTATGCAAGCTTTCTCCCACTCTCAAATTAACTTATTTATACCGTTCCCCAACATTTGGGCTGAAATTCTTCACATTTCAATATCATGACTCCATTGGTTCCTGTATCAGTGTAAATAGGAAAATCTTCCTGCTTTTTCCATCAAAAAAATGTCTCTTTCACTACTGAAGCATTTCCGTGGTCCTGACTAGGGAAGCCATACTGACCGCCTGTTTGTGGAGAGTTTCGTCTCAGCAGGTTGTCTGCATCCAGCTGTGCTGCAGCGTATAACGCCTAGCTGGTATTTGCTTTCAGAATTTCGGTTCCACTCTAAACAAGTGCTTAACTTGTCCAAGAGGTACACTGTATTGGTAGCAGTTTCCAGGAGTAGCCAGCTACTCCCTGTGGGCTCACAGGGTGAGCCTACGCTGCACAAGCCAGGACCAAGGCACTCCAGGTCCAGGTCCTGATACATACTGTCTTCTATGACTCTTTTTGCCAATGGCTTTGCCTCTGCCACCTTTAATTTCACGATTGATATTTGGGTGCCAGGCTTGTGGCAGAATGCTAGAATTTTAGAGATGCTGATTTTTCTGCAACTGGAGAATAGGATCTCTTGGAAAACCGTGGGCATGGGAATGGTGTGTAAACCTAACTTCCACATCCATCAGTTCCCCCACATGCTAAAGCATAGAAATCCTACTCACTGTGCTACCAGGGCACTATAAAACTACATTTGTTACCGTTTGTAAAAGGCAGCAGATTTCTTAGATCGATACTGCTACTGAAGTACAAAGTAATAGTACTTCTCAAGGAGGAAGAGGATTGCCTTTTGAGTTGCCATCTGCTCCTGGCCTGACTCCAATTGCTTCCCGGTGAGTAATCTGAAGGCAATTTTTTAGAATCAATTTTATATCACATTTTCACAATATGACATATGTAGCTCTAGGTCTTAAAGAGTGAGGAACAATCCACTAGTAGTCCACCTCCCACTGTAGAAGCAAATCCACTAAATTAGAGGACAGTAATTAGACACATTCCTTGATTTGCTGTAAATATCCTTGCTGTATCGTCACCCCATTGTGGTTCACAGAATGAACTCTTTTTTTTTTTTTGATATGGCATTTTCTAAATGATCTCATCCCTGAGGCATGGGTGAAATAAAGGTCAGTTCAAATGCTTCCCAAACAATAACCAGTGTAAGAGGGTCACCAAATCTTTGAGGGGAGGAGGGAGAATCTACAAAGCAATTGATGTAAGACCAGAAATGTCAGCTGTCATCTTAGAACAAGGGCTGCATGGAACAGAACCCATACCCTTGAAGTGGCCATGTAGTCACAGAGGAGCCATGTTCCTGCTTCAAGGGAGGCTTCTTGCTGGACCCCCAGTCCTAACGAGGCCTTTTAGCCATCCAGCAGCATGTCTGTGTCTTCTTGGGGGAGTGTATATTAGAAAGATGCTCTGTCAAGGAGAAAAGACTGATATTATCTGGTAGGTGTAATTTTCCTGAAAACCTTTGCAGAATAGCTATTTTCTGTTCACTTTCACTAATCTTTTTAAGGTCCAAATGGCTTATGGTATTAGGCAGAGGTGCACCTTCACACTACTAAGTTTAGAAAAAATAGAAGAAATCATAGCTAAATCTTAGGCTATCAGTGACAATCTTGCCTACCCCAAACTTCCAGCTGTAGATGATGAGAACTTCTTGAGCAGCACCAGTGGATCTCCTCTCAGCTGCTGTAAGTAGCTCTTGCGAGACTCCCTTAGACTTATCACTGCCTGAGGATCTACACTGCTGCTGAAGATGAATGCCTAGACTACTGCGTTGTACCACATCTTTGTTTTTCTACTTCACATCTGATAAAGTATCAGAAGAAAATGATTAGGGGCAACTTGACCTTGTTAAAAGTAATTTCATTCTTTAGTAGCCAGATGAACAACCCCTAAAAATTTACTTCTCAAAAATGTTACAAATCACACTAAGGATACATGCAGATTATTTGCATACATCTGACAATCACAGAAAGGATGTCCTTTGACAAAGAACACCCTTCATAGTTTTGAGAGGAGGGATCTGCGTTTTGTCAGGATAGCAACTACAGGGCAGTCCTTTCTGTTTTGAAAGATTGCTCTCTTAACAAAGGATGAATATCACATGGAACAATTTGTCCTCCAAGCTTTTCTTTATAATAAAGATGTAGTAAATGCCTACTTCTGGCCACATGATCTGAAGTGCAAGTCCCATCAGCATCTGCAAATGAGGAATGTGGCTTCTGCTGACAGAGGCATTCTCTGAGCACACATACCACATTCAGCCTAGTACAGATATTGGGAAAAGATGACAGATGTGGCCATTTTCTTCTTGCAGTTAGATTAGATGACCCATATAGGTGGAGAAAATGTAGTTTAAAATTTCTCATTTGCTTGAAATGAGATACCCTTCCAAAGATACTGATCCTCTGCCCAGGCTGGATGATATTCTGTCATGAGATGCTTCCTGTCTGTCTTTTTAAAATATCTTTGCATTAAATCATTAACTGAGAAGAGCAGGAAGAGTTAAAACAGTACGTAACAGTTCAAACAGTATGTAGTAGACCTTTCTTACATTGGAGAGTGGAAGTCAGATCTCTTCTGCCCTAGAAAGGGGTGTTAACTGCTAAGGCTCAGGGTCATTCTCGTGTCCTCTCCTTGGCTGATTAAATATTTTTCCAAACAAGAGGGAATCATTCAGATAGGAGAATGACTTCTTACTCTTCTTGTATAGTCAAGTAAATAGACAAGACTTGTAGAAAATAGAATTTCAAATCACTGCAGACACAACTTGTATTTTAATGCAAGTTCTCAATACACTACGTAAGCAGCCTACCCACTGTTTCCTGTGGATGGAGCAGGGGATCCACCAGCTGATTTCCGAGAAAGCTTTACCTTAATTGGCTAAGGAGAGTTTGCAAGAGATTACAACTTTATGACAAGGGATTAATTTAGATACTAATACATTGTACATTTGTTTTGGTTTGGTGATTGTTTTGGTAGTTCCTGCACCAGGAAAGGAAAACATGACTGAAAACGTCAGTCTAAATACAAGAAGTCCAGTCCAGACGTGAATTGACTATTAGACATCTGCCTTTTGCTTATTTAAAGCCACATGATGGGAACACTTTCAAAACTTCACACTGGCCTGTGCTGCAGAGCAGCGTGAGACATGAACTGGCTGCCATAGAGAGCGGCGATGCTCACAGGACATGGGGGGAACCTGCCTACTGCACACCTCAGCTCTGCGTCCCTACCCGACAAGCCAACAACAGGCATGCCGACACCTTGCAAGGCTGTTTTGTACAGAGGCACATTTTAACTCAGAGGGTGCTGGGGTCTGCGTACAGCTCAGCGGAATGTCTGGTTTGGGTCCAGCACAGCTCGATTGCTGCGTGTCTTCTCTCACATTGGTAAAATCTGCCTCTATGTAATCCCTTCTTGTTTACATCGCTGAAACATTTCTGGTTTCGGGTGGCACTATCTTGATGATCCTGCTATGTCAGTGATGAAGATGTGCTCCTAAAAGCTTCAGTATGCAGAGCATTGTAGCACTGAAGATTTTCTTCTTTGTTCTTATTTTATTTCTTCCCCCCACCAGTAATGAAGAAAAGACTTGAGATGAAATCACGGTCGCACTAAGCTCCCTAAGAGTTTTGCCACTGACTGTAGTGTGGCTGGATTTCATTCTGAGTCACAGTTCTCGTTGTGTTCTCTCCTCCTCTGTGGCAAAGCTGTGAATGAGCATTACATGTTTTGAATAAATCCCTATTTCTCATGTCAAAAATGAGAATATATAGTATAGCTTGAACTGAATCTCCTCCTATTGCAGTAAAATTTTGAATTTTTCTTCCCATCTAGTGTTATCTGGCATCCTAGTTGAAAACTTATTATGCATCTGGAAAGCAGCTGACTTTGATTTGGTAAAAGCAAAGCACTTTTAATATGTCATTTCACTTAACATCTCTTATATATGAAAGTACCCTTTTTCTTTATCACTTTATCGGAACTGAGGGAATACAGCAATTATAGTAATTAATGTCGAATCAGTCAATATATTACTTGTGGGGCTAGCACGGTGAACAGATACATTTTTGTAGAAGGGTGGGCTGAATGTATTCATCTCTTTAATGTCGTTTCTGTTTGGATGATCAGCATCTCTTAAAATTCCCTTCTCCTCTCTGTCACCTTGTGTAACTGCTTTATTGTGTACAGCCCAGAAAGAGCACATCTCTCTCACTGGAGCTTAGGACTCCATCTCAAATTACAAAACGTCCCTGACTATTCAGCCTTTTGAAAAAGCTGTAAATAGAGATATAACTTACCTAGCAACAAAACTAGATCTCCACAATGTAGTCTATGAATACAGTGAGCTTATTCAGTTATGGTCATGCCATTGCTCTTCTTTTTCTGTCGCCAGCCTTTTAGAGACCGACTATAGAAAAAGTCTTTTCTATGCTCAGCTAATGTTAAGAAATCCTTTCAGTAACAATTGGGCAGAAGATGAACTATCTAAACTTCCAAAATTCATGTACTTGATGGATTTTCTGCTGGGTCACGTGAAAAACGGACTTGAGTGAATACTAGGGTTTTTAAGGTTTGAAAATGTCGGTCTTTTGGTGACTGTTGAAATACAAACTGTACCCTTTAGCGCATATGCTATGTTTAGTGAATGTTTTTACAAACACATTTCATTTTTTCTTAGCACTTTCCCCTTTCAGCTTTCAATCTTCATCAAACAGTGATAAAATAAGTATAATGGAAAAGAAGTACGTAGACGTAAAGGAAAGAGAACATTTCCCCCCTCTATCTTAACATTAAAAGGACATATTTTCTTCCTGAATAGCTTTTAAAAATATTTGAAACATTTGCTTCAACTTTGGTAAAAGCAACAGAAATATTAATTTAGAGCTGGTTTTGTTCCATATTAAGCCTTATTAAAATTCTAACGTGTTAGAAGACTTCCTGTCTATTTAAGCCTTGCCCATGACAAAAGAAACTTATTATCATTTCAAAGGCTGGTCAGCCATTTTTCCTATATACCTACTAGGTAATAATGACCATGTTGACCCTTTTTTGATCGCTGAAGTCTTTTATCAGTGCATTCTACTAGTTAAAGATGATGCTCAATGCTGACTTTCATATAATGCTTTCATGAAAGTGCCTTTGAGAATGAAAGCAGTGGCCAGATTCTGATCTCTTCTCTTCAGATCTTCTGCTACTGGATTTTCATTTCCTAAATCAACATAATAGAAAATTATGCCTCTTCTCAAAATATATATGAAATCTAAGAATGTTTATAAAGAAAATATTGTATCTACTAGACAGTTTTCATTAGTCAATTTAATAAAACTTTAAAATGACCTTTTTCTCTCTTGGTGCTAACTGAATTGCAGAGCTTCGTGTCCTTTGGACAGGTTCCAAAAAGAAAAGTCACCCTGCAGAGTTCAAGTCTCTGTGGAAAGCAAACCAAGTCCACTGTACTTGAATTCCAACGGCCATTTATTATTAGGTCTTGAGTCTTAAATGTAGCGCTAAACAGACAAAGAATGTCTATATTTTGCTCATATTTCATACCTGTTTATGAAGTCTTAAAACATGAGAAACTCAGGTTAATGTAAGCTTTCTGAGGATTAAAAATGGCAAAGAGGGCCTTTTCCAAGCTTTCCTGGTATTTTGAGCGTAGTAAATTGAAGAATAAATTGACATCCTAAGCCCAGTAGTACAGCGAAGTAAGCCCTGTCCTGTTCTCCCCTAGCACCCTGGATCCCCTGGGCGTGATGGGGACTCATTCATTCTTCCATCAGAGGCCAGTGGAATCAGTCTTCTCTAACTTGAACCTTAACTACTGCAAAGGAGAAGAAAACAGGGAGCTGGGGCAAACTTCTCCTGAGCACAATTGCCTGGCACAGAAGTCTTGAGGGCACCGAGGCTTCTGAGCTGATGTTTGCCTTTACTTTTGGACTGTCCTTGAGCAGAAGTAATGTTTACACAGCCACAGAATGTCATTGCCGTTATTATTTCTTGTGTGTTTTTTCTTGCAGAAAGTGACTTTTTTTTTTCCTTAAGAGAAAATACTGGCATTTTACATCGCTATTTCATAATATGGCATACTGTAGGGTTCTTTTCAGAGATTTGTTAGTTAAGGGAAAAGAAGATGACTATCATAAGTATGTCCTTCACTGTCATTGAATGGATGCATTGCTACTCCTACATTTAACGGTGCTATTTTGGATAAACCATTTTATGACAGTACAGCTTTGTCTTGAAGGACACAGCTGTAGTCTAGGAAACTAAACATATCTTTCCTAGTGCTTTTATTTGTCAGAAGAGTGTTTTCAATACTTATGTGTATCTATTTTTTTTTAACTCACCAGAAAATGAAAAATATTACACTGTTAGAACTTGGGCAGTCGCTTATTTTTATATGTATTAGAAAGAAATTTAAATACAGACACATGCTTCATAATAATCCAGTTGAACATTTTATCATTGTCAAAGGCATTTGTAGAGGAATCCATCAACTCTTCTGATTTCCATACAAGTCAATTTACTGTCTTCAAAATGTAACGTTAATGGCACTCAGTGTACACACTGTAATCCTTTAGAATAATGTACATGGCAAACGGATATGTTCTCATGCATTAATAATTTAAAAGTTAATTTTAGGTACTTGCTCAGTATGATTAACTGATGGATCAGCAGTCTTATATAGAGAAACAGTGAACACACTTAAAGAAAGAGCATGCTGGAAGGCAGTCAAGTAGCTGCTTGTGTGATGGTTCAAAAATACCTGGGCTTTATCCCTCCAGTTTCTCCACAGCACTGGGTGCAGTGCACCACAGTTGTGAGGGTAGTCTCTGGTTTTGAGATAAAATATGTGAAGTGCCTTTGGGGTTGAGGTAGCAGAACTTCTGGGGAAAAAGGAGGATGTTTTTGAAGGTGGGAATCCCTGTGATGCAGTCCTGAGGGTGGCTGGCTGGCTCTGCAGCGGCAGCCCAGTTATGTAACCCTTCTCCGTTCACTTCTCACTTTTTGAGGACACCCTGTAATGCCAGGCTGTAAATTGATATTCTAGGGTGGAAATTCTACGGATGACAAAGTATAAACATTTCATTGCACAGCTAAAGAATGTGCCAGGGCAAATAGCAGTAAACAGTATGTAGAAGAGGCGTGTGTTGAAGCCCTCTGCGAAAGCAGCAAGAGCTGGACATCCATGACACAAACCCTGGTCACATTGTGCGGGTGCACACATGGCTACAAAGAGGATGGAGGCTCTCTTTTGACAAGGAGCCCCAAGGAGTAGAAAAGCGATAACAGGTACCAGTTGCACGGGGAGAAGTTTCATCTTGATCTAAGAAACAAATTTTTCACAGTGAGAACAATTATCCACTGGAAAAATGTCCCCAGCCATGTGTTGGAGTCCCCATCACTGGAGGCTTTCCAGATGTAATTGCCCAGTGTGCCAGATAAACCCATCTAGCCTCCCTCTGCCACAAAAGGTTGGACCAGATGAGCTTTGGAGCTCTCTACCATTCCACAGTCTATACGTGCAGAAAGTTACTTATGGAAGCAGTGATGCCAGCAGTGCTGGTCCTGGGATGTGGCAGATAGTCGTTGCCTCCTTACCTCTGGAGTAATCTCGGGCAGGAATCTGATACCACCTGCCTTCACCTTTTCATTAGATGGTAACCTGGTCAGGAGCCTTCTGTAGCAGCAGAGAGGAGGCAGCTTCTCCTCCGCTGAGGTACCAGTACTCTGGGGCTGGATCCCCAAAAAGCGGGGCAGGTGGCTCAGGCGGTCAGGGCAGACCAGCTTGGCGCCGGGAAGAGAAGGGTGACCTGGGGGCTGAGGGGGCTCCCGAAGAGCCGGCCTGGGCCGGGACAGGGACTAGCGCTGCTGACAGGCTGAAGAGCAACGCTCAGCACCGCGTCCAGGCGAGACGGCCGAGGGAGGTGCGGCCCCGGGGAGGCCGAGGGCCCGGCGGCAGGAGGAGGGCGAGCAGAGCGGGGCTCGGGGCACTGAGGTGACCCCCGGGAGGCGGCCGCAGAGGAGGCGAGCTGGGAGGGCGAGCGGTGAGAAGAGCGGGACCAGAGCCGGACTGGTAACAAAAACACTCCTTTAAATACAGTAAAGACGAGCCGCGGGGGAAGAAGGAGCAGGAGCGAGGGAGGTCTCACGCCACCCTGCCAGCCGATGCTGCCGGCACCGCACCGCGTCTGCCGTGGGAGGAAGAGCCCAGAGCTCTCTCCCGCTGTCCCGCGGCCTCGGTGGCCGTTTCCAGCGCTGACCGCTTCCCAGAGCGGCGTGTCTGCCGGCGTGTCCCGGCGGAGCGCGGCGGCCGGCGGGCACGTCTGCGGGCGTTAGAACGGCAGCCTCACCGAGCGGCTCCGCTGCCCGCCTTACTCGCAGGCTGCCGGCCGAGCGGATGGCTCGCAGTGACCCCCGGCGGGAGGGGCGGCTAGGAGCCGGCGGGCTGGCGGCAGCGTGAGGGCCCGGGGAGCTCTGTGTCTGTCCGCAGCACAGGAGAGCAACGCGGGCCCCGGGGCTTACGGAAGGAGTCCCCGCACGGGCGCCCCGCGCCTGCCGGTGCCGCGGGTGCTCCGCGGGCTTCACTTTGAAGAGAAATCCTTGTCGCCGCCGCCGAAGCGCGCGCCGGTGCCACCTCCTGTGAGGGGACACGGCCCCTCCCGCCCCGGCACGGCCACCCCCAGCCTTGCCGCGCCGGGGCTCCCGCCTGCCCCCTGCCCTCGGCGGGCCGGGGCCGGGGCCGGGGCCGGGGCTGCGGCTGCGTGCGGCGGGGGCGGG